>QYAP01000063.1:0-137152 GCA_003988905.1 Hymenotorrendiella dingleyae
ACCAACAGTGAACTGCCCAAAAAGGGACTATTATTGGATGGAAGTCCAATATGCTACTCGACTACTTAAGGGTCACAGATCTGGACCTGTAACATAAAGCCACTTAGACATTTACTATAACTAGATACTAGCTAGTAGGCTAGCCTTGTGGCCTTAGGCCCGTACGTAGTATGTGCCGTGAGGTATATCCTCGCCGCCGCCGCGTAGTTTAGAGAATCAAGCCTTTTACACCCAACCATAAATACATCTGACATTGCAAATAGAAATAGCCTTAAATGCGGGGCAATAAAAAAGTGGACGTAATTTTAACCTAGTTTTAGCCAACTAATCATAGCTTCTCAAAATCCAATTTATGAATTGGAAATCCAAGGCTCATAGATAGGTAAAACACATACGATTTTAGTAAATGATTTAAGTGATAAATGGATTTCATATCCAATTCAAAAATGAATTAAAAGTCCAATTCTTTGAATTTCATATCCAATTCAGTGCCACCGTAGGGATAAGAGCATGAGATCATATATGCCTACAAAATCTCTGGGGCCTTCCTGGCGATCCTCCTACGGGGGGTACGCCCGATTCTGATATGGGGCCTTGCTATTACTGCCCAGATAGGAAGTGTGATGCTTCGCCGGTGGACTATTTGATGTTGCATGTTTACTGTTATTTGAATGGAACAACTGTTGATGGAACAAAGTCAGTAGATCCATAGCGGATGCGGAGTTTCGAACTGATGAGAATCACAGTCAATGGTGGCACCATGCACATAAGAGCGAAGACTATGACAAGTGCTACGTTCCAGATACCATCTTCGATCGGCTTTATTGCAGTAAGTGCCCTACTTCCTTTTCTTCCTTTACAGTAGTATGAAATCCTAACACTTGGAAGATGAAATGGGATCTGGTGGGCCATGCCCATGGTGGGATGAGCCCGACGGTGATGACAACTATAATTCTTGATAGTCGGGCACGAGAAGCTAGAAAAATCTGTTGAATACTCAGCGGATCGGTGCGAGATATACTCCCAAGGGCAGCTTTGAAAGCATTCCGATACTTCAAAGCAAAACACCAATGGTTCTCCCATTCAAAATTCGAATGTCTCTTGTATTCAAGAGCTTTAATCACCTCCATTCGCTCCCCGCCGTTGCCGAGTGGAAAATTGGCCAGTAAAAAGCCAGGATATTCTCCATTCTTGAAACTTTGGCTTCCCGAGTTTCGCAATTAACATCTATCCTCTCATCAATAGTCGAAGCTTATTTGTTTTAATGAGTTGCTTGTTTATTTTCAGCAAGAACAAGGTCCCGCTAGAGAGATTTAAAGTTAAGAAGACATCTTGATTGACTTGGTGTCATGGCATGCACACTCTACATTCCATTCAGAGGCTAGCTTGCCCGTAACACATCTGTTGTTGTATGATATGTTTAGGTCGATTTGCGTGTACGTTCTTAGCTTCAATCTCTCAACACCAGTCCGGAGGTATAAACATCAGTCCAATGAACTGAGTTGTAAGGCATACCCCACTACAATCTAGGAAAAAACGGGTTGTAACAATCGTTTCGTATTACCCGGAATGCCTCGACTCGAAATCCAACGACTTACTAAAGTTGCTAAAAACACTCAACCCTTCTCGATGAGTTCGTCAGATAAAAAGAGGTTTTCAATATCTAGGTATGTGTGATTGTTTCTGCCGTATGACATTTTGTAGCTCCCAAAAGATCTCCACTGATGCTTCTTCCCTAGTAGCATGCTCACCAATCCAGCACCGAATTTTGATTCAAAGGCGCCCAAATTCCACGGTGGAACGGCGTATCTCCAGGATTCCTAAATTTCTCCAAACCATCCTCCCAAGTTCCAGACCACGCTTCCCTAGCGCCAACCCGCGATACCCTAATCTTCCCAAGCATATGAATGGCCGCATATTTATCCTTAATTCCCGTGCGCGCATGCCTGGAAGCTCAATCCAAACCTCCCCAAGCGATTTCCATCAGACCCCAAGTAGGATGTGAGAAGTTGTCCAAGCTCCGATGAGCAGCCCCGTTTCTCTGAAAAACACAATGCGTAGTCTCCTGGAGCAGCTCGACGACTGCATCCCAAGACATCAGGTACTTGAATCGCGCCGTATTCGTATCGATCCCAAAATCAAAATTTATGCCAACCTTCGTCGACCCAAGCTCATCAAGCACAATCTTCTCGTTGTCTTTCGTCCGCAGTTCGGCAGTCACGCTCACGCGACATGTGGCATAGTTTCGGTCATTGTCTCGGTATGTGAGGAGTTTGATAACGAGGAAGTCAGCGTTTGAGCGGTGGAGGTTCCAGTTGCGGAGGTTTTCATCTTCGACAAATATCGCTTGATTGGTCTCCTGCTCGAGAGGGCAGAAGTACCCGAATGCCACACCGCGCGGTCTACTCTCTGCGAAGTCGCGGGAGCTTGTGATGGAGAGGAGAGCGCAGTGAAGGGTGGCGGCGAGAGGTTCTTTAGGATCGGCTGTGTATCGAGGATACGCCATAATGTAGCTTGTTGAAATTGCGAATCGTGGTGCGCTTTTGGTGTTGAAGATTTGTTGTTTTGGGGGTGTGCGCAAAAGGGAAGCTGAAGTCGAACCACGAAAAAGCATGTCTACTTGAGAATTGGAGTCAGACATGCTGGAAGGGGGTCTTATTGGCTAAATCTGCAGTGCATGTCCTGAGTGAATATCTTGAAGTGTTGTAAGGGATTGAGCCAGAAGCGGGGAATTTGTAGCGCCACAGATAAATTTCTATCTGGTCTGCTCTGTATTCAAGTTACTTCAACTTCTTTGAAAAACCCAAAAAGAAAGAGCTAAAGTGTGAAATAAGAGCAGCTGATGATAAAAATGGGTATACTATAACGCTGGGCATATCAAGTAGTTCCTTAGTACCAACAAAAAGGGACCAACCAAATTAAGAGTACAAGGTTTGTGTTTTATCGAGAATGTGCGCCATGCTGTAGCTAGTCAAATACGGTACACAGATAATGGAGTAATCTGGTCTAGAAAAATTTGAAGGGTCAAACGTTATGAATAGCAAAAGGGAGCATTTCTTGTGGTTTATAGAGAACGTAAAGGCTCGTTGGCAAGGTGCTGGTCTACAAGTGAAGCTAAATCTGTACCTTGAAAGCTGACAACCAAACCTTAAAAAGATCAAACATGTTAGAATGAGCATTGAGAATGGTATTGATTGGTAAATATAGAAATTGAGCTGCACAATAGAGTGTTGCAAATGACCCTCAGAGAGGGACTGCATAAGGATTGAATGGGTGGATTGAATAGATTGAATATAATTCGGATCTTTCTTTGCGACCCTTTCTCAGATCTGTAATCAATCTATTTTGAATTCTTTAACAACCTCAAGACAGAGTCGCTGGAAGTAAGAGATAACCTGAATATTAATCAGTTGATAATAAAAAGTGGTACACCAGGCCTAAAGATGTTAAACTCTTATTGGTAGGAACTTGAACAATGAACTGCTGCTGGGTGGCCTTGGATATTTCTCCCCCACAGAGACAGCTATCAAAGCAAGTGTTTTTATGCAACGACTCAAATGATGGGATATTCCAGAATTTACAGGCATTCGTTTCACTGGACTGAGTTAACCGAAAGTGGGTCAAGGGGGTCATAATCACGTGCCACGCTCCAACCAGACACCCGACTTGCATATTCAATTTTCAAAGATAGAAAGAAAGAGACAGACGGCAGTGTGCTATTCCCCCAAATTCTATGCCCTCGAGGCTCCAACACCCACAACTCCGGCGCCCAAAACTCGCGTCTTTCTCTCCGCACTCAAAATTTCATATCTCCAGCTACCAAATCATCAAAAAAAGCGCCCGAGACGCAACGGATCTTGACCGGTCCGTAGATTGGAAATCTGTGGACGCGGACAGACGACCAATCTCCCCCTTCATCAAAAGCGACTCTTGTTGCATGGCAAATGAGCTCTACGAGAGCTGCCCAGTACCGACAAGGACGCATCTCCTCCGGTTGTGCGTACCAGCTAAGCCGAATTTCTGTGCGCAGTGGAAGCCCTTCCGGCGACATGATATGACCCCCCTTAATATCTGTGGCCGACCCAATGAGATGGATGTGCCATTCGTCGACGTAGGCTCCGTTGAGGTGAGCTGGGACGCAGCTGGTCGAGACTTGCACGATGAAGTGCGCGAGATTGGGGAGCTTATTGATGTGCAATTTTTCGAAACCGTGGTAGATTGTCACTATTATATCTCTTCGAGTTAGTCCGTATTTTCGTTGGTGGAAATAGGGGTCGATCTCTTCGCGGGATAGCACGAAAGGAGCCAAGAGGTCTCTACAGGAGATAAAGAAGAAGGATCTTAAAGTATGCATACGCTCTGTAGTGTTAAAGCCATCGTCTCCAGGAAGAGGGTAATAGATCGGCGCGCCAAATGGTTTCATGAACGAGGCCGAGTGGACGAATTTCAGGAACGCGCATCGCAAAGCTGCGTTCCACGAAGCTCCTTTGCGAGCGTCGTAGGTTGGCACTTCAAAGAACACCATTGCGGCGGTCTGTGGGTTGGTTCGTATTGCGCTTGGTGCTGATGGCTGGTGGAAGCTTCGAAATGGAGGACTGACAAGTTTGGATGGAGTTTGGTGCCAGGGTTTGGTTGGGAAAGTTTTCGACGCGAGGGCCGTGAATTTTTTTGAGAGGAGGTGAAGCCATTTCTGTAGTGAAATACGCCGATTTCGTCCAAGCGAAGAGAAATATGCAAGATATCAAAGTGCGATAGAACTTTCTCGGCTAATCATTGCAGACTTCGAGGGCGGTCACTTAAAAGAGAAATTTCATCTGCCCATCTACTCCCATGTAGGCCTTTGTGTGCAAGTCCATGTCACAGGCCATGTCACGGCACTGAGTCTTACTTGAATATTGATCTGAGAGTTTCATAATTATCTGGAAGCACCAGCAATTTTCAACTACTGTATTATCATGTATGCACATTGTTTAGTGAAATATCTCCAAATAGGGTTGATAGTCTTAAGACCAATATAGTATTTTCGCTTGGTACTATGGATCCAGTGGTACTAACATTGAAATAGCCAATACCAGAAAGCCCGCACCTTCTCCAACCCAAACTCTTGGCCTAGAAGCAGCCATTGATGCTAGCAAGGCGAGCCTTGTTTATAGTTTTGACCTGCAGCTCCAGCATAATTCCCCAATCATCCAAGCCATCTTTGAAACAATACAGATTCCAACCCGAGCTACCATCCATTCAAAGAAGCTTTCCTACAAGCGCCACGGTATCATCCCCTCCTGATGCTCGAATCTCCAGTAAACTCAAGCACAGTACCGAAGAAGTTAGATTGGTAACGAATGCTGCCCCAATCATAGTAATCGTTTCCCTCGCCAAATCCATTGTAGAACTGGTTCGTCAGATTTCGTAGGAGAATCACAATCCTACCCCAATTAATGCCGGCATTCATCAAATGGTGACCACCGCCCTTCTTGATCCCATCGATAGATATCTTTGTCCACAACTGTCCAGTCCGTCCAGGAACTCCGTGGAGTTGAACCACTCTTCCATGTATATCCTTCAGCACAGCGCTAATCGTGATCGTCCAGTGAACCGAGTTTCTCATATATGGTGTTGAGTGCGTGGTCAATTTTCCTTCGAGAATGTGAGGCTGACAGGTCGCTCCAGGCATAATTTCTCCAAGGCCGAAAATATCGAAGTAATGGCCGATACGTAAGGGATATTCGTTGCCTGGCGTAAGACCTTCGGGTGAACAAGGACCATTGTACTCCAAGTCTGCTCTGGCGGGAGCATCATGGATAATTCCCTCGCCGTGGATGCTAGAAAAATGTCAGCACCGTCAAGCTTTTCGAAGGTGAATAGATATGTTTACTTACTGATTTAGGAGTGCGCAACGCAGTGCCGTCCTGAGGAGCACCTGCCCATGGTTGAATTGATAGAGAAGAGCTGGTCCGGACGCCATCGTGCAAAAGAGTATATAGAGAAAGCATGCAGCATTGCGGTTATGAAGCTGGACATATTAATGGTTGGGGAAAGTTGGGTATGGAGGAAGGTGCGAGGGCCGGGCAGACCGCAGAGTGCAGGGGTTTGCGGAAAAGTTATCGCTTCCACCCTCAACAGTAATACACTCCCGCCCTTATCCAGTAGAAACCTATTACGTAAGGGGTCAAGGTGAAAATGCAGCGATCTGAAAGCATATTCATGTCTCTGAGTGCCCCGTTGTTGGTGTGACTTGTCCGCTTGGGCAAGACGGAAATGAGAACTTCTTCAATGTTTTGAGAATCTTCTGGCTCTAGGCAATAGAATTTAAAAAAAAATACGTTTCTAATTACCCTGTCTACAAAAGTATCTATATATGTTGTGCCTTGCTACCTACCTACCTAGGAGGTAGGTACCAAAAAGAAATTCGGCGCCTCCCTCGCTTAGCGATCTTTGGAGCATCAACAAAAACAAAAACCTCCAAAAAAAAAAATATTGGGTTGCGAAGCAAAACCACAGACGCACACGAATGTGCGCCCCAAAGGGAAAGACTGTTACAATTACTTGATAAATCAAGGGCTCGCAGAACTTATTAATTTGGTAACAACGCCGCTCGTTCCCAGGACTTATGCGTGGTAAAGCAACCCACGCAGCGATCAAGTAGTTCGGCTAACTGTTGGGGAGTCTGGTGCTAATCGACTCTAAGTAGGGCCCAGAGGGTTGTGGTATCCTATTGGCTGGCTCACGGCGGATCACCTCGAGGGCTTCCGCCGACCGCCGACGGCTCGCGCGAAGTGAATAAGAGCCGAGTTCTTCCACAATGCCCGAGTAGATGCATCGTGAGTAGATGATTCGTGGGTAAGTTATGTCAAAATCCATGGATAACGTTTGATATTAAACAATAGTAAGTTAGTTCCATCGGTAACGCCTATATGCATCAAATGATTCAAATGTAAACAAAGCCAACACCCATGCAACACTTTATCATCGCAACGCGCACAACAATATTCGCGCCCAGCAACAAACGGCGAAGCGCTCCCTTGAGCCTTACTCCAATCTTCCTACCCTCAAATTCTAAAAACATATAATATCGAGTGCTGCATAAGACTTCGCCTACCCATCAAAGCCTCGAGTCAGCCACCGCACCTAAATCGAAAGCAGAAACACCGGAGCGACAACTTACAGGAGGCTGAACGCATGGGATCTTGTTTCCGACAACAGTTCCTTCAAAATTGAATCCATGGTAATCGTTGGGCGTAGAAGCGACACATGAATCTGCGGAATACATTCGCATCGTGCAACCGATCGCGCCGCTCTTGGGGATGGCCGTTAAGATGCCGGTGATGGCGCTGCCGTATGGAATGGGAACAAATGAACAGCCTCCCTCGGTGATACTGACGACTGTGCTGGTGCCGGCGGAGCCATCTGTTGGAGGTGGTGTGTTGGTATTTGGACATGTGTATGGCCCGGTGTAGATGATGATTTTGGCGCTTGCTGGGCCACCGGTGGGTTTACCGGCTCGGTGGAAGAGGTCTGGCAGGGAGGTGGCTGCTGTGATGCTTGAGATTGCGAGAAGGGAAGTGATGATGCTCTGGTTTATGTTAGTTTGATTTTTTCCAAGGTCAATCTGTTGCACACTTACCAGGTTCCACATATTGAAGGTGTTGAAGATTATCAAAAATTAATTAATCAAGTGTGCTATATATTTGAAAGAATCGAAGAAATTACAGAAGAATCCAAAGTTGGTGATGCTTGGTAGATGGCAGATGAGAGATTGAAGAGAGGAAATGGGCTGCTACTAAAACTTACCTTGATTCTGTACGGAGGCAAATTTCCATCGTGTCTGGATGTCACGAAGTATCACGACCTGATTGCGACACCTCTCCTCTACCTGGTAAAGACAAGGTCGAAAAATAAGACGGGTTGAATCAAGCGTTGCGCGCTGTCTAGAAATTCAGGGGCAAGCCACGCTGACCTCGACCGTCAGCTGCGCAAAGGTCTCCTGTACGATCAACTACGTAAATTTCCTCGCAAACCAGCACTTCATTTGAATTCGATTTTTAGGCAGTTTGTCAGAAGGCAGTCGTTTCAAGTTGTGCTGTTCGTGATATCACGAACTTTTGCAGGCACAGGTGGGTCTACGAATCAGCACTAAGACAGGTACAGTAGTTTGCAACTAGGTCAAGCCAGCCGGCGGCCACAGTTCTAGATAGCTGCTTCTCCATACAACTGAAAGATTTTACTGCTTTTTTATTGACGAGAAAAGAAGAGAGTACAATAATACAAACTGCCAGCAAAACGACAGTAAGAGGCATTACGACAGCAAATAGTTCCCGGTCTAGCGAGAAGAATCAAGAAGTGTGAGTTTCGAACTTGTCATATTCTAGCGAGAAAAAGCTACCAAGACTATCTATTGAAACGCAGTGTTAAGGAGGCGACGCTTTAAATGTACAGTGTAATAAGGAAAGGGGAAAGAAGGTTCGAGCCGGGTATAGTACAGTACAATAACGTAAGAGAGCGACAGACCATGTCGGAGTTTTGTGTAGAAGGTCAGGTCTTCTCTTGACTTTGAAATGTCAAGTCATCGGACTTCAGAGTCCCCTTCATCGGAGGTCTACGTGAGAGACGACAAGTTATCGTCTCACATACCCCTCCTGCTGCCCAGCCATCGGATACCCACCCTGCTGCGCCAACCCCTCCTCAACCCCCCTATTCTCCGCCCAAACCCTCGCGCTCTCATCCCTCCTGCGTACACTCCTCTCCCCCAGACCTCTCGCCTGGACCTCCCTAGCCCCACCGCTCTCCACCTGCCCCGCAAAAATACCAACGGCCGTATACATAATAACCACCAACGCCTCCTCGACCGTCGCCATACAAATCTGCACCACGACATTCCCATTAAAGATATTAAAGGTAGCCGAAGAGTCGAAGGCACAGATCGTCGAATATAGCATCCTGCTTCCGATGAGAGGGAGGGCGATGATAACAGCGAGGAGGATGCGTCGTTCTCCCAGGGGAGTCTTTTGGATTTCAAACATGGAGTAGAGGGCGAGGACGAGGAGGATGATGTAGATGATGAGGAAGATAGCGATGCCCCATTTTGTGTCTGTCTCACCGGATTTGATGTCCGAAGGGGTAGCGGTGCTGGATGCCTCGTCGGTGCCGCCTTCAATGCAGATAATAAGTGCAATCGTGCAAGGAAGTTGCAGTAACTGTATAACCCTACTTCTCCTCGAGTCGGCGGAGGCTTTAGCGAGGAACTTTGCAATGAGGCCACCGCGGGAAGAGAGCAGGCTTAAGATTCCGCCGCCGTTCGATTTGACGTGTGTGGATGTGCAATCGATGACACGCTTGAGGAGGCCAAGTGAGGAGAGGAGAAGCGGGGAGAGACCGACGGATTCGAGGATTAGGGACCACTCGCTGTAGGTTGAGTTCGAGGGATTGTTGTTGTGGAGAATTTCGAAGACGGCGCCTATGAGTCGGATCATGGTGAAGATTAGGAGGTAGATCCAGCCTGATTGTCTATGGAAGCCATGTCGGATGAGGACGAAGATTACGGCGAAGAGGACCGGGATATAGACTATTAGTTGGATAATGGCAACTGCTTCTCGGGCTGGCATGATTGATTGGTGGAAGGTAGTTGATTGATGAAGTGTCGGCTGCGTAATCGATTGGAGTCTTATGATATCGTGCCAAAGAAGGATATGAAGAGGGTTTGGGTCGCAGATTCTTGTACCTTGAAGACGAAAGCAAGTGTTGGCTTCTTGATGGAAATAGAGTGATACTTTGCAGCTACAGATATTGAGAGTGATCCGTGAAATGTTTAAGGTGATAAAAGAGGCTTGAGGGTAAGGGAAAGAACTATGCTAGAGCGAAACAACAGAACTTATAAAACCTTTCCATTCCAACAATGAATACGAGAAAGAAGAACTTGCAAAATCTAATGCGAATCTTCACTCAAAGTGATTCCTCATAGCCGCTACAGTAAGAATGCCCAATCTAGCAATACCTTCAAAGTACGAACCGCTGTGGGGGACAAATTGAGCACATCTGCAAAGTCAGCCGACGAATCAAACGCGCGCATCATTCTTTAGACGGCCCAGCAGCCTCATAGCTTCGAGAGAGCCGAATTAGGTAACCCACGGCAGCCATAGAAACAACGAATGTTGGATCCTATCAATGCACTCACAATGCGGGTGATCAAGGCCCGAAAGTAAACCACTGGGTTACACTATCCGGGGTCGTACTCAATCAATCACCACAGCTTCTCCCGCTGGACTGCCCGATGGTCGTCACTTCAAGGTTCGGCAAGACCGCGCCGCAAAGCTTGTTCCTGTCCCTCTCGTGTAGTCCCGTCCAGCTTCCATCGCTTACGGCGTAGAAATATTCGATGGCGGTCGCAAATGTCGTAACTCGCCTTCCTAGGACTAGAAACCTGCAAGGTGATGGCTGTTGCTGTCTATCATCCGCAGTCATACCAGGGGAAGAGATACAAATTTTGGGGTTACAGATGACGTATGCGGTTGAGATGCATCTTCAATCCGTAAATGGTAATTGTACGAAGTAAGGAGGAGGTGAGAACCCGTGCTGAGTAAGCCTGGCAAAGTCCGAACAAGATCTGAGGCGATACGAACTTCGAGTCTGAGATGCCGAGGGTGTAACGAAGTAAGAAAACCGATTTTACTGTGCTATCCAGTCAATATTCAATCATCAAGGCAGACAGAAACGTGGAAGAACTTGAAGACTGCTTCACTTGATGCGCATTTGTTCTGAGCGCCTGAATGCCCTCTTTTTTTGCTTATTCTCGCCCTCCTACCCTGCTAAAAGTACAGTGCCATGAAATTTGGAGAGCGCTCGCCGCTCACCCCCATTGGCTCAACTGAACTTTTTGGGAATCAGCCCTCACACTCGCTGCGGTTGGGACGATTGGGGATGTATTGTCGCTTTCGGTACAACTTTCTTCGCTCTCTCTCTCTTTCGCGCGCGCATACAGTACAGACGCGTATACGGTACACGTCGCGGCGACCTCCATGGCAGTTGGGCTCATAATAGTCTGCAGAGCATCGCCACGAGCGGGACAGGTATTGAGTGCGCGCCGTCTAGACAGCTGATAAAGTCAGCGAAAAGTGTGAATGTTATGAAGTTGTACTCAAGCCAGCCCTGAGTTGCTTTTGGTGCCGAACCTCGGCTGTTCTGCAAGCGTGTCGCCTCATTCACCAATGGCCTGAGGCTTGCTTAGTAACGGTAGCCTGCCCAGCTCCTTCCTTCCTTTTAACACGTGGTTCTTTACTACATATGAGGGCTGGCTGCGGTCGTCTTTGGGGGCAAACGGTCGCATCTAAAAATAACTGAGGCTACCTTGGAAATCCTTCAACACAGCAGCAGCGCGTCAACGATGCCTTTTCCCCCCCCTATCTCTCCACCCATTCTTGACGGCCGGATCCACCAAGTCAATCACCATGGGCTCCACCATCGAACCCCGGGTGCTCGATGAGTTGCCAGACGAGATTCTCAATCAAATTCTCGAATTGCTTCCTGCACAACGCGATCTTAGCGCGGCCTGCCTGGTCAACCGGCGCCTAAACTCAGTGGCGGACCCTGTGTTGTACAAAAAAATTCTCTTTAATCAACCAAAACATCATTTCACTTTTTCTGAATCGCTTGTCAAGCGACCGCGGCGCGGGTCTTTAATTCAAGATGTTACTCTTCAATATCCCAGTTCCGAGTTGTCCGAATTCATTTTCCTCACACAGAGCCGCATCGATGGCTTCTCTCATACCATTTCTACCATGTCCAACCTCGAGACTCTCGAAATCTCAGTTCCAGAATCGTTATGCCATGGAATTGGGACTCTGTTCAATGGACCTTTCGACTTAGCTTGCCTCAAAAAATGTGAGTGCTCTTGAGTGTATCGTCCGGTTTCCTGATACTCACGCTAACAATGTCACAGGCTCTTTGTTCTACCAATGTGATGGTGACGGTTATTGGGATCTTAAAGAAAATATTCATATATTTGGTCATCCAACTTTAGAGGATCTCACTATCACCCGAGCACAACTAGATGAGAAAGGCTTCGAGAGCGTTGAACAGCCTTCGGAAACCGCCTTGACGAAATTGCATTTGATCGAATGCGACATCAACGACGATGCTTTATCCGAACTTTTGCTATTCCCCGACGCACTAAAGGAGATTACCATTACTCATCTGGCCGAGCCTTCTCCGCCGTTGGAAGAAAGTGCTGACGCTACTATGCATGACTATATCCTTGCCTTGGGATCAGCTCAGCACACCCTGGAATACATCTCCATCGACTTTCCATCTCTTGGCGGGAATAAAGCCCTGAGAATGCGTGACTTTGAGCAATTGAAAACGCTTCACCTTCGAGACTATCAACTCTTCGGTCAATCTTCCAGTTCTCCTCGACTTCACTCGGTTGCCTTGCCACCAAATCTCGAAACTCTGAAATTCTGGACTCCAATTGGCGAAGACGAAGAGGTGGCCGAGCTTTTATGTTATGAAATCGAAAACATGAACATTATGGGACGAAAACTCCGCCATTTGGTTATTGAGGGAGAGGGAGTCGTTCCGCCGAAGATTCTGGAGGCTTGCAAAGCTTCAGAGAAACATTTTGAGCTCGAGTTTCGACCAAAGCCGAGTTCCGGGGTCAAACACGAACATCTACGATCATTGAGCCACGGATAATGATACAATGACGACTCACTGTGTTTGATATGAACTAGGAGGGCATGCCCCTCCAAAAAAAAAGCCCTACATCGCCTGCGCCATCAAGCCTCGGCTTTAAAACCAACCGCCCACCGCCAGGCTATCACGGCCGATTCGATATATGATAGTTACATACTCGATACCGCTTACGAAGCACGACGCACCACCAGCTCATTCGAAAGAAGAGCTAGTGTTATACACGATAGACACCCACTTTCATTACGCAGACGTCGACGTTAGGATAGATGAAGACTATAGAATGGACATATAAACGAGAGACTAGAGACGTGGATTGGATACCTTCGATTCGATACTATACCCACTTAGAACATGAGATTCGTTGTTGGGGGTGTTGGGGCAATGAATAGACAAGAAAAAGAAACAGAAAATAGATTATATTTCCCAAGGCCCTGTTCTTCTGCGTCGTGAATTTTGCTTCCGGACGTCTCACTGCTTGATTTACCAAGTGGGATTTGTCTGTCTTCGTGGGGTGCGAAAGTTGGTAATGAAGGAGCCATGTAGCTGCGGTATCTTATGTTATTGGAAGTTGAGAGAGTAGCAGACCCAGTTCTGATAAGACTAGGGTTTTACTCCTATCAATTCCCAATAAACCCCCCCCCCATCTTCCGAATATTGGCCCACTTTCTTTCAACAGCATCTTATATTGGAGGAATTTGATTGTTGAGAGTACAGTAGCAGACCCAATTCTCAGGCTTTTACTCGTATTAATTCTCAATAAACTCCCCAGCACTTCGTCTGAGTTGTGGCCTACTTTCTTTCGACAGCAACTTCGTTTTCGGCAACAACAAATTTCCCCTTTCCACTCAACGGACGTCTGCGAGTATTGAATTGAGTTATACGGTACTTTCCTTTAAACCAGCGATGAGGTGGGTATCTGTACAATCATCTTTTCGAATGGAGGAATAGAAACAGTTTGGGAGGTGTGCCAATAAATGCTGCGGAACGGTAAGATTCGGAGCTGGCCATCGATCTGAGACTACCTCTTTGATATTTGTTGGACGTATTTCAATGTTATTATCATACCTTGTGTTCGACCTCGTAGATTGGGGTTCGGCGCCGGTTTGAGATTGTCTCGAGAATAAAACTGGTCTGCTGTTCTGCGAAATGGCTTAAATCTACTTAGATCATCGTTGACCTATAGGCTGTGACCCACCTTCTGTCAACAATAAATTCATTTTCGACAGCAGCATATTCCTCCCCCCACTTAATGCTCTAGCAAACAGCCATTGAACCATGTTTTGTTCAGCACCAGCTACCATGGCTTGCACCATCTTTTATTTACTACTGTACTGTACGTCCTTCTGAAGCGTTCGCGGCCAAGTAAATGTGTATCCCGAGCTTCACGGTTAGTGTTGTGCATCTTTTTATACTGTAGTAGCTTTCACGGTTTGAATCCCAAATTTGTTTTGTGCTATCCAATGCAAATGTGAGCCATGACACCTCACACATCAGATGAAATAAATTGCTGCAATAGACTTGAGTTTTACTGGTGAGATATGCTAGTACCGCAAACTATATGCACGCTTTAAAAAGTACAAGAAAACTGACTTGTTGAGATAGAAAAGCCAAGATGCTAGCTTGTTCTCTAAACCTAAGAAGGATCAAAAGACTACTTTACTTCTACCTCATACCTCTCCCCATCACACCTCTTACCGCCTCCCAAACCATCTCTACACAAAAAGTGGTGTCAGCTCTGAGTGTTTAATACTGTGGAAGTTTCAATAGTCCAGTTGAAGTTCATAGATTTCGAGGGGGAGGCTGAGCAAATATATAGGAATTTGATAGGAGAGGAGAACTCTACTTTCTCATCTGATGCTCTTTCATTCTACGATTCCTATTTTGTTATTCTTTTTCAAATTATAGTTATTAAATCGCAACTCAACTCTCAAACTCACAATATGATCCATGACTCTTCCTACACCTACACCCAAGTCCCCGACATAAGAAAACCCCTACGTAAATACCTACTGCACCTTCCGAAATCCCACGAAATGTAAGACCTAAAAAGACGCTATCATAGCAGAGATCGGATCCTTCCCCGCAACTTACGGTGAGACCGAGTATACTATACGTAAATTTTCGATCCATACAGTATTCGTATTTATTATCCTATGAATTTCATCTCACAGAATCTGCCAGCGCTGCTGCAAACGAAATCCTACTAGCACCATCCTACTCTGTACTACCATTTAACGACTTCCTTGCTGTACCTGGGTTTGGACGATGGAGTACGGGACGGACGCCATACTATGATACAAACGCCTCACTTAAAGACCTCACCCAAAAACAGGCAGAGAAACAAAACAAAGTACGTAAATTCTCGTTTTAACACAAGGCGAATATGTGACGGGAATGAGTGTGGCTAGCGCCGACTAGCGTGTGGCCCGTGCGTGTGTGCTATTTAAGCCTCCGCCAGCCCAAACCCTCTTTTGCCTCTTTGTAGTCAACTTCATAATTCAATGCATACCTTTTCCCTCTCAAAACCCTGACAGAATATTGATTGCAAGCCTAACTCCCAACCCGCATCACTTCACAACTCAAGACATGCGCTTACTTCAACACTACTTTCTTGCCTAAGGATGAATTCCCACGTAGCTTATTCGCTACGAGGAATGGTAGAGTTTCTTAGGGTAACGTCTAGCTGGACATAAATCTATTGTAGGTGAGGCTGTGTTGAGTATTGAACGGAAAGCTTTAGGTGGAAAAAAAAGTATCATATGAACGAACATCCTAACAAGTTCTACACTTCAACAAGATATCCCCCGCCTACTTATCTTGAAACAATGATGCTTTGTTTTAACCAAGATGCGGAGAAAGAAAAATGCATAGAGCGTAACTAGTGACGATCGATACAAGGAGCGCTAACACATAACCCCAAAGCCCAATTATCTAGATCTACCTTCGCTGCTAGAAAAAATTCTGATGCATGGCTAACTAGCCATAACATCTGTATTTGCGTACTAATCTTGGAATAGCCGGCGTCAACGCACGAAAACCATCTTTCAGCACTAGCCACAGCGTTCACACACACGAGAATGACTTCTTAGCAGGATAAACAAATGTAGAAAAGACAGGCGAGGAGGGATAATGAGGCTAAGCAATTCATCGGAGCTCGACCTAAATCTCTCAGCACCACTTAGCACCACTCTCCTCAAACCTCTTCCCTCCAGCCCGCAACCACCAAAAGAAAAGAAAGAAAGAAAAGAAAACCATGGAACTCACAATAATGACCTCAAAAAATCATCTCCCATTCTCCCTACCTCCCTCCCACCAACCCCCGGCCTCAAAATCCTTCCATCCATCCATCCAATCATCTCTCAAGCGAAATAACCTCATCCTTTCCCCTCCATATCAAAATCCCTTCCTCCCTTCCTCCTCCCTTCCTCCCTGACAAAAACCAACTAAGCCACCTCGAGCTAATACACCCCAATACCGTCCTTAACTAGTCCAACACCTTCCTCCCCCTTCATTAAAGTTCAAATAGTGCCAAGTCCCAAGGATCTCCGATAGATTTACTTTCAGCATGCCAGAAAGTTAAGTAAAAATAATAAGGTTTGTCTTCCCGCATGCATAAAGATATGAATATCCCGAGGGCTTATGTGAACCTTGCGCCTAAAGAAGTGGGCTTCACCAGCCACAACCTGCCCCGGGATGATGTCTATGTTTAAATATGGGACGTGCCGAGTCTCTTCTACCTTTTCGAAAGATAATTGATTTGTTGCTTATTCTTATCTCATTTTTGTAGCACGATTCAGAGGTCTCTCTCTCTCTACTGCAGATTTTTGGCAAAGGGGTAAACTGTGCAAGCTGACCTCCTTTAAATTGCATCATCGTAGAGTCAGCACCAGGGAATTATTCAAATTTATGCATCGTACTGTAAGCAAGTTATTGGCCTGAGGCTCTAGCCGAAAGATGAGACAAACTGTGAAACTTGAAACCGCCCGGCGACACTCTTCTCCTGAGAAAGGAGTTGCTGGGTTGGTTGTCGGGAATGAAAGAATTTGGGATGAACGCATTTTCAATTTTCGAGAGATGAAGTGAGCATTCTTCGTGAAAGTTGAGTTTGATGATGTTTTTGTGGAGGGAGTGAGAAAGTCGGGTCAGATGTACAAACCCGTACGTTTTTTTTTAGATTCGACGATAGTATCGCGATAGCAACGGCATTCCCGCCGCTGTGGGGACAATACGATATGGCACTAACTGGCACGATTGCCCCTCGTCGCATGCCGCGGCTCTTCGTGAAGGTACTTCGTAACGGTTTGCAAGCGCGTAAATAGTGTGAGGATATTCCCAAATGTTTGCCTGCTCGACGGATACGAACTGTCCAGTCATTCTGGTGAGCAAGCAGAAAAGTTTTCATGCTCACCAGCTCGGATATAGGCTTGGAGTTTGTGTTCGTTGATGGATGTTCTAGAAATATCCTCGTGTTCGCTGGCCTCGGTGGAAGGTCATATCCGTGGATTTTTGCACAGCCGCATCTGGAGACAAGCGACCAACCCCGTGTTTTCTACGGCAGCCCAAACGCCACATGAGGGAGGAAATGTCTTGGGTGGCACAGCAGCTGTTCCTCGGACAACATCTGCGCAGTGCAGCTAAAGGCACGTTGTTGCTGCAGTGGCCAGACCTATTGGTACGAGGGTAGGGAACACGAGATATTGCCCATTCCAGCCCATTTGTGCCCATTCAGGGTCCTAGCAGGGTTTGGCGTCTCTCAAATGCCCCTCCCGATTTCCGCATCCAGGCTGATGGAACACTTAGTGACATTTTTCGTCTAGATGGGACCACCTGAAGGCCCGCGTATCCAGGTCAACGGGTGGTAGCCAGTCAGGCTGCAGATTTGGCGACGCCAAAGTGGCTTTTACGGGTCAAATGGCTTCTGTTTCACCCCGACCTCGACTGCAACCATACAAAAGCCACAGCATTTCTTCCCCAGCCTTGGCCCAAACAAGCCAAGAGAAACCGACCATCAGCTCCAGCTCCACCTCGGCGAAAGTCTGGAGAGTCGAGCTGAGGGATCTCGGTGAGGTCAAATACCGGTACTGGTCGAGAGAAATTGGTAGGAGTCAAGATAGATTACTGCCTAGGTGCTGAGTAAATTGCCAAGGCAGGGAAATGCTTCCCAAGGGATTTCTTTCGTACAGGTCAAAGTAGAAGGAGTCGAGGCTCGTCTCGTACCTTGTTGGTGGCTGTCGTGTATGGATGGATGAGTGCTTCTTCGTACCTGCGTCGTCGGTCGTTGGTCGTCGTCGTTGCTGACTTGCGACTTGCCCCTAAGGAGTAAAGCGGTTGCTCTCTCCTTATTCCAAGATCGACTTCAGGGGTTAAAGTCCCTAAAGTCTCTTTCGGGATAAAAAAGGCGGAGCTGTGTGGCTCGTGCACCTCGGCTTGACCAATCACGAGCGACTGAGGCATGGCTGCAGTCGCTTGTAGGTGGGCTGTGCGATGGCACGTATCATCAGCATCCGCTTGCGTCCCGTCCGACCAAACGAGAAGGCCGGAGGCGGCGAGAAGGAGGGCAACCTGGACCATGCTCACCCATGCTCACCCCTTCTAAAACTCCCTTAATATGAACGTGTTGTCTCGCTCTTCCACACTTCTACATTTTTCGTTTTGATATCACCACAGATTTGTTTATTCATCCGTTGCCGCGCCCACCTCCGTACCTTCCTCTCTTAATCATTCTCAAGCCCACACTCGTTTACGTGCCTGGACAATCACAACTTTGCTCGATACCAACCACACACAAATTCCCTCAGTACACAAATAGAGTATCTCTTCGCCCCTGAGCATCCTCTCCAGACTTCAAAACAACACACATACTACATACCTAAGAAGCATTTCAATATGCTCTCGAAACTTTCCGTCGCGGCAGCGTTCCTGTCCGTTTTGGAGTACACATCTGCGCAAACATTTACCGACTGCGATCCTCTCACAAAAAGTAAGTTGCGCAAAGCATGCTCTTCTGCTAGAATGGCGACTAACATCAAATAGCATGCCCTGCCGATCCAGGACTTGGAGGAAATGTCACCACCGATTTCACTAAAGGTGCAAGCAGCGACTGGACTTTGGCTGCCGGAACCACCATTGGCTCTTACGATGGAACCAAAGGCGCTACCTTCTCAATCACCACCGCGACCACCGCCCCAACCATGACCTTCAACAAATATATTATGTTTGGAAAGGTCTCGGTAGTTATGCAAGCTGCTCCAGGCGCTGGAATTGTCAGCAGTTTCATTTTGGAGTCGGATGATTTGGATGAGATCGATTGGGAGTGGATTGGAGCTGTCGACAACCAAGCACAGAGCAACTTTTTTGGAAAGGGCAACACCACAACATACGATCGAGGAGCCACCTACACTGGAACTGGTACTGGCTTCGTTTCTGCCTTTCACACATACGAAATCGACTGGACCAAGGATCAAATCGTCTGGTCTGTTGATGGAACCGCTGTTCGCACCCTCAAGTACGCCGATCCAGTCGCTCTCTACGGTCAAAACTACCCCCAGACTCCTATGCAGGTAAAGATGGGTAACTGGGTTGGATGTGCCTCCGCAGCAGCTGCCGCAGACCCAAAAACCCAGGGTACTTGCCAGTGGGCCAACGGACCAGCTGATTTCTCCCAAGCTCCTTTCAACATGTATGTCAAGTCAGTTACCATTGAAGATTACGGATGTGGTGGTGATTACACGTACTCCGACAACTCTGGAAGCTACCAATCCATCAAGTCTTCTGGTACTTGTGACGGACAAGCCGATACTAGCGTCACCACCACCCAGAGCGTAGCCCCCATCACTGGTACCGTAGTCAGTCAAGCTTCCACAGCCGCATCTACTGGTGCCTCTAGCGCTGCCACCGCTCCAGCAGCCTCTTCTGGCGCAGTTCTTGCTGAGACTAGCGTTTCCCAAGGATCTGCTGCGGCCTCTGCCACCGCGAAAGCTGCAGGTGTTGCAAATGGCACTGGAAGCGGATCCTCCGCCAACGGAACGACCCTTGCTTCAACAGGCACACCAAAGGCTAGCTCTACAGCCAGCAGCACTGCCTCCGTTGTAACTGCCAACGCTGCCGGTATCGTCAAGCCAGCACACAAATATGGCATGATTGATGTTGGTGTTATGGCCTTTGGTCTCGTCCTCGGCTACTTCGTCATGTAAATATCAGGAGACGAAGTTTCGAAGGGATTCCAAAGTGTCTTTTTTTTTCCTTGCCATTTTTTCATATACCAAAAAGAGCGATATTTGCATTGCATCCCACCGTTTTACAGCGCTGCATTTACAAGCGAGGGAGGGGATAGAAAGGCTCCGAAGGGTGGTTTTCTTTTGTGTCTGGTTCTGGGAGGCGTAATTCAGAGTTTGTTTGTGATATCCTGTGGTTTGTGGCTGAGCGATGAACCCGAGTTGTGGGCTGGGAAAGGGGTGGGTGAATGGGGGGGTTGCATTCAAAGGAGTTTATTTGGTCTCTTGTATGATTGGAAAGGAAGGAAGTGAATCCCCGCGGTGGATGGCTGGGCTTTCTACTGTCTCTTTGATAGGATAGCTTGCATGGAAGAGAATAGTGGATTTTTAATTAAAGGAAATAGAAGAATGTCTTTAAAATGAGAGTCGAGAGTTTTTGGATGTGATGAATGTGATTGATGTTAGGTAAGTTAAGCGAAGAAAGTAATATATTAGGCCTTTTCGCATTTAAAGGGGAAGAAAGTTAGGGGGTGAAGGGGGAAGTGATGAGGCGATAGAGGATATAATTGGAATGGTGGTGGTGGCTCTGGGAGGGATAGAGTATGTGTTGGTGGTATTGAGCCTGTAAGGTAAGTAGGTTGGGAGTTTGAGTTGGTTTTACTTGACTATCTGTTTAAGTCGAGGGAACGTATCAATGGGAGTGAGATATCATCTTTTTCGCAATGATAGGGACTTATTTTTCAGCAACAACTCCCAACTATCCCAACCACTTTCATATTACATCATTCGGTTTATTCTAACTTACAATACTATCCACATTTCAGACTATCTCACTTCTCCAGCTTTGGCGCATACTCGTACTCTTACCGCCAATTCCTCTGCCAGTCTTCGGGCTTTGCTGGACATTTCGGTGTCTGGTAACATTTGCTGGACTTCCCGCCTCACTTATATATCCTTCAGACTGGAGGATATTCCTCCTTCAGCAATTAAACTCCTACAGCACGAGGTTCGTTCACATTTCGGGCCACTCCAAGCGTATGTAGTTGTTCTAAAGTAATAGCGCTAGCAGATGATGATTGATCTAGATTAAAGCATACCTTCTTTCGTGCTAGTGCTGGACCTCCGATTGGTGGCTCTTTTCTGGTAATAAGTCGACGATGAGGAGGTGTAAATGCTGGACTGGGTCCCGATTTCTTTTGCTGGACGAACTGTTGCTTTATTTCCTATATTTTAGCTGCATCCCATCCTTTCAATCGCAACTCCTTGTCATTTGCTTGCAAAGATAATCGAATCTAGAGCGCTAGCAGAAACTATATTCGGGGTCCATCAGATAATTATCCCAAACTATCCAGATTGTATTTATTTTATTAGTTTTAGTTTGCTGCTTCAATGTACTAAACGAACCCATAGTCGCGTGGTAAATCTTCCTCGTCTCAGATTCTCTCGCACAGCTCGACGCTCAAACTCCTCAATGATGGCGTACCTTGGCTCGCTAATCGATGAGAAACGGCTCTTTTTGCGAAGTCTTTCTACTAACTGTATCGTTATTACAATTCAAGTTGGTGCTAAATCGTAAGGTGATTGGGAAAGTAGGAGGTTGCCAAATCTAGTTATCGAGTTTATCGATCTCGGTTTATGTATAATTAGTTTCCTGCCGGTTATTATGGTTCTGCGAGCCGGGAGCCGTATTTAAGGACAGCGTATCTGAAAGAAGAGCGTTATGCTAGAGATTGGCCACATACGAGAAAAAGAGCGAATGTCTGTTGGGTTTGTGAGTCGTCTAATTCAGGCACTTAAACGTCATAATGTTGAGAAAGAAAGGCTGGGGGGTGACTTGGGTATTAAGGGGGATAAGATCAGGGAATTTTGTGATCGTGGTTGGGAACGTGACAGTAACCCTATTTTCGGTGACAAATCTTCCCCTTCTCCTTATTTAATCTTGAAAAAAGAAGCATACTGTATCCTCAATCACATATCTAGACATCCCTGTCTTGTTTTTGGTGGATGCTAGTTGCGCTAATATCCTCTATGGCTCAAGCAAGAGGGCAATCAACAACAAAATTCCGGAGGCAATGACCAAGTCTAATTGCGTCCCGAAATGTGAATAGTAATACACGAGAAGGTGGAGTTTTGGAAATGTTGTAGGTCTCATAGATTTAGAACCTTCACTTCTTAAGAATAAGAATAACATCTGAGTAGGGTCCAGGGGTTGACCATTGCATGAAATCTACAAGCCAGTGTATCAGTAACTAAACCTTTCAACAGGAATTACCAATCATGAAAGACAGAGACTTCCGAATGGGCAAAAGTTGAATGTAAAACCAAATATAAAAGTCTCCTCACTATGCATACAGAGCCCATTGGATAACGATTTGACAGACTATATCGGGTCAAGTACGATAGACAATAGATTGGCATAAGAACAATCATCCAAGACGAAGTAGATACCCCCTCAACCTTACGCATCACTATGTCCTTTCTCAGCGAAGGAGCTGCTTCAGGAACAATCATACAAGACGAAGCAGATACCCCCTCAACCTCACGCATCACTATGTCCATCTTGGCTTTGGAGAGGATAAGTTGAACTTGGGGAGGGATTTGTTCTGGTAGAGGTGAGTGGGTTTAAAGGTGCAAGTCGTGGAGTACCAGTTATGTGACAGGGAATATGTTTTCGGTAATAAATATTTTACATCTATTAACGATCCGACAAAAGCACATCCTAGCTTAAACCACACCAATGATTATTACATCATACATGTGAACTCAAATATACAACCAGCTAGCTATACCTATATTTCATCTGGACTCGGCATTAGTCCACTCCTGAGGTCGACGGCTGGGGTATCTGGAAGGAAGATTTCCTGATAGATTGCTTATAAATAGGGATGGGTTGTATAGGTTTGCAGGAGGAGGGAGGATTTCAGTGAGTTCGTTTCTAATTAGGATTTCTGTTGATCTTGGTTGAGAGATTTTGAGAAGTACGGTTGTAAATAGTGAATGGTAATCTTAGCCATAGACTTGCTCTACCAATTTAGGGTTTTCGCTTGGACAGCCTTGCAAATCAGTTACAGACAGATTTAAATAGATATCACATTGTGAAAGGGACTTCAAGTAGGCGACTGGACCAGCAAGCTCTCCAGAAGGGTCAACGGAAAAGACTTCCAAAGTCACGACTGGCCAGGATACGAGTGCAGGACTTTCAGGCAATGATCGTTCAGGATCCCTGCAGGGCTAGTGTGGTTTTTGGTATGCTGAAGTCTGCTAGGATGTAGAAATAATTTACGTTTTGAAAAGGCTCGAATTACATATTTGGCGGCAGTGACTCTGGTTTCGGTAACAAGTTTCATCGAATAAAATAGTGGTAGAGATAGACTAGTGAAATAGATAGGGCGAATGAAGAATTCGCGAGTTGTAGGCGTGAACTTTGCCAGAAGAAGTTGCATGGTTATATCTCAGCTAGTGGCTATCTGTGTGCTGGAAGGGATATTGGTTTATGGTGATATGGTACTCAACGGGGATCGGTGAATGGAAGTGGTGGAAGAAGCAGGTGCTACACTTTTAGGGAATTTTGTTTTCAGGCTCGACGCGACCTACGTATTCTTACCATCTTTTTCAGCCCTCTTTAGTATATATTTCACTTCCAAGTTGTATACAAAGTCAAATCTATCCGAAAGCAGAGCCTTTCCTCCAGTGTTCTCTTGGATAACCCAGACCCAAAAGTAGCATGGTAGCCGTAATATTTTGAGTAGCAGAGGGTTCGGTATTAATACAGCTTGATTGGACCTCGACTTCCAAAATTGCATTTAACCACCACTATTTCCAACAGCGTCCATTCCAACAGCAAAGCGAGTCTCGGCAACAACTCCCCAATCTACTTGCACAATCAATCAATTTAGACTCAATGCGATAAAATCGTCACTTCCCGTTACTTGTCTCTACATACACCTCCGAACTTGTACGTATGCCCAACTTTGCAATAATCGGAACTTGGGTAACAGAAAAGAGAAGCACCATGAGGAGCAGCCTCACGGGTTACAAGTGGATATTCAGAGCCTATGATTCAAACTATCTTCGGGTTATTTAAAGTCAAGATTCAATGTTAGCAATAGTTACAGTTTTTTTTTGCACGCACGCACTGTAGTACACTATTGTGCGTTTCGGGAATTCTCAACTAGTTTTAGTTCGAGGGTCGAAAACGGGGCGACGTTTAGTTTGAGGGTCGAAAACGGGCCAGTTTGCACTAAAACGGTACACTGTAGAGGGGGGGGTTCGCCTAAAAGGGCGATAATTCGGCAGAAAACCCGAGCGGTGAGTAGTGCTTTCGGATAGAATTTCGGAAATATCTCCGGAAAAGCCAGGGAATATGAGGTTATTCCCACTTTTCGGATAACGAATTCCGGTAGATTATTTAAGTCTTAAGACTTAAACTCTTATGCATAAGATTTATACTAGATTTATGCTAGATTTATATAAATATTATTATATAACCCGTTTTTGAAAACTACGAAACGGGCGCCCGTTTAGTTTGCCCTTTTTGATTTTAGTTTTTTTTTTATATGCTAAACGGGCCCCCGTTTTAGTTTGACCTCAAAAAGTGCCCGTTTACTATAGTGCACTACTGATAGCATTGTCAAGATTTCGAGGGTTGAGAGAGGGGCTTAGTTTAGTATGATGAGGTGATTGGAAGAGTGGCTATCTTCAAGTTTTTAGGAGGAGGACATTCTACGGAATAATTACAATATACCAAAATAATGCCTAGAAGATTTGAGAACAAAAGTGCTAGTAGAGAGTGGATAAGTTCGACAACTGGCTAAAATCAAAATAGCTGTAATCATAACAGGCATTCTGACAGACGACGTCGCAATATTTTAAGCGATCAGCCCATATTATGAAAGTGAGAATAATCAAGCAGCCTCAAAGGAACAATTTCCAATAACGACGGCACCCGTCATGGATAATGGCGCCAAGTGTTTTCATTGGTGCCCCACTCCCCCTGAACGTAAGCGAGATCCACGGCTGTTGCTCTACGAACTTCCCTTTGGAGTCTGTCCACGTGAAGCTTTCCTATTCACTGATAATATTTCGTTGTGAGAGAGCTAATTTCGAGAACCCTGGGAAATATTGAGGATGCATCGAATCTCAAGGTGGCTAGCGATAAAGGTGCGGAAATGGGTAGGTCTTCTGAAGTTTCGTCCATCAATCCTGAAGATAAAAGTAAGGAAATATTCTTTGGTGATCAAGTAATCAACGACGAAAGTCGGCAGGAACTCAGTAACAGCATCCTTATATCGCAGGTGTTGTAGACGGTGTTGTAAACATACCGTATTAATTAGTCTACAGCCCCACCTACTATCATACTTTCACCAGTGGCGGCCAAAACTCGTGACGGCGACCATAGAAATAAGCGAAAATACACCAAAATCAACCAACTTCCAGCCCTTATTACTCCTCCAGTTTAGGCCCAAAATACTAATAATCCTGGAAATAGCATCTAATCATGAACGCGATTCGATGCATGCCTATAAGAATATACATTTCTTCTTTAATAATACTCTAGAATCTATAAGGATATTTCTCCACCAAATTTAAAGGCTAAAAAGTAGAACTCCTGAAATACGCGTCGGAATAAAAATCTGAATACGCTATCTTAATGGCATTACTTTACATATATCAGAATATGATTTATCGATATTTTTAATGTAGCGTTGATTTATTATAAGGCTTCAAAGTTGGTTGATTTTGGTGTGTTTTCGGCTAGTTTATCGGTCGCCGTCACGAATTTTAACCGCCACTGGTGCTTTGACCTTAATTATCTCTTATACATCTTGCATAATGAGGGTCAAAATGGGAGAGACCCAGGAAACGGGAGAGCTCTCCCGAGTCCCATTCTTACCTCAATTATCTTTCGCAGTGTGGCACAATGCATCACCAAACGGGAGAGAAGGAAGTTTCAAGTATGTTTAGGCTCCCAGGATGAGGAAATGGACTTGATTTTATTCAGCTTTCATCTGAGTAAATTTCAAGTGTCAAGTTGATGCACTACTGTAATCTCTCATTACCAATAACAGGCTATCACTTCCTGTTATCATGCCAGCGCAAAACTTCATCTTTTAACAGAAAACTACAACGATTACACGATACTCGAATCCATCTCCAAACCCCTCTCAACACGAATCCCCAATTCTTCTGCCGCATTACCAACATAACGCGGCTCAGAATCATCGCTCCCATTCGTAATTGGAGCAATCATATTTAACTCAAGTCCCAACTCTTTAGGTTTCAACTCCGTGGTAGAATTCGCATCACTTCCCCGTCCCGTACGCCGTCCAGATTTCGACGCATAGGAGGAGGTAACACCACTGCTAGTATTCGGGTTGTGGGGCGACTCGAAAGCTTGCGGGTTCTTAGAAGTAAATAGAGAGCGCCATCCGTATTGTTTTCCCCGTCTGACTAGTGAGTGGATTGCAGGTGTGCAGAGACTGGTTACTGAGACGGGGACTTCGGCTCCGAACCAGTATTGCATGGGGACGAATTTGTCTATACGCTTGTCAGTTACTGCGTTTTCAGCTCGCGGATTTGGATCGATAGAACTGGGCTGGGTAAGATTTTACGCACAAGTAAGATCATCATCCAAGGTACTGCTCGCCTCGGAAACAATCACCAGGCGACCAAGCGTAATAACAATAACACTTTCACCCTAGTCAGTCGCGCCAAAGTATCCAAACTGAGAAACATACCAATAACCGCAAGCAAAAGCCCCCAGCAACCAAAGTTTCCTGCCTAACTTAAGTTGCAAATTCCACAACAAAGGCATAGGCATAAGCAAGATCATCGCATCGATGATAACGCTAGAAATCGCACTCCCCATCCACCAGGACCACAAATTCAAACAGAATCCTGGTCGTTCAGGAAACCAAGCTTTCTCTATGGGTGTGCATTCAAAGACGGCTAATATGATAAAACATGTTATCCACCCAACGATTAGGGCGCCTACAGTCCAGAGCGCAATTCGAAACCACCTCTCCGTCGTGCCAAAAACTCGCGCATAGAAACATATAGCTGAAAGTCTGGTGACGGATAATCCGATGCCATAGGGAAAATAGGCAGCGTAAAGTAGGATCAGTCCACGGGTTATCTGCCACATAGGAACCTCCCAAATATGCTTGCCGAGACCGAGTGTCGTCCAGTAAATCCCGACGAAGCTTTGCGTGTATCCCAAGGGCTACGAAGCAGTTAATCGATGTCCTAAATCGCCCAGAAAGGTGGTACAGACCAAGCCTATCAGAGCCAACCAATCATACCACCAAAACTTGGCTCGGCGAGAAGTGCGAGCCGTGATGGCGCGTGACCAGAAGCGCAAGATGATGGCGACGGTGGGGAGAAGGATTAGGATTGCGTTGTACGCAATGGCATGGGAAAGTGGTGAATCCATGGATGTAAGCGGTATGACGATGGGAAATAGGGGCAAATGTAGTTTATGAGTGTAATACCCATTCTTACGACCATTTGAGGCGTGTATTGTATCGATTGGCCTACAAGAGCCCCCCTCTCTCTTATTTTAAGAGTAGGATTTAGATCAAGACAGGAGAGGCTTTTATCTCCCGTCTTGACTTCGGTTCCCTTACTTCACGTTCCATTTGATTGGCTGTGGTGGCGCATGGCCGTTGAGAGTCAGAGTAGAGTCAGTGTCAAGATACAGGGAGAGCGAGGTTGATTCCCAGAATAATGACTTGGTTAACTCCAAAGACGTAGGAATCCTAGTACTTATCTCAGAGACGCATAGGTCATACGCTAGCAACAAGCTAGCCATACATTTCCACATAAACCCTCACCTCTTCAGCAGGGTACGAGGCCGTTGGGTAACTTGACCCCGTTATTTGGCTGAGACATAATGAGCCACGTGAAGCCATTCTGGAATGTTGGGACAGTATAAATAGCAATTCCAACAACCAGAACACGTCTGAATGCAGTCACCGAAACCCCCTTACTTCTACAACGCGCCATCACGAAACAGGACCAGTCAATACAATGGATGAAAATAGAAATACGTACTCACTATTCGACTCTGCCCCATTCACAGGTATCCGAACGCAGTACTGGTACACATCAGGTATTGACCATATCAACTTCCATTTTGTGAAACACCTTGTACACCAATTAACACGGTATCTCGCCCTCCCATGCACCCTTCACTCTTAGTATAGATGTCAAGCACCTACGTATAAAATTTCCCCTTCTTTCTCGCACCGGACGAGCCAATGAATGGTCCTTTCCAGATGATTCATGACCATAACAATTAGTCTGCCTCTCCACTTCTCCACCCCCTACTCACTTCGCTTATCAAAGAACGACCTTCAGCGCGGAACGACAAGATTTGAAAGTTTCCGCGTGTTTTTGTGCTTTATTAAGTACATTCCGTCATCATTGATCGATCTATCATACGGGGTAATAGTGCCAGAGCAAAACAATCTCGTCCAAACTCTTTCAAAGCCATCCAGATTCATATCGTCCCATCCC
The DNA here is from genome assembly GCA_003988905.1 of Hymenotorrendiella dingleyae. Lineage (NCBI taxonomy): Eukaryota > Fungi > Ascomycota > Leotiomycetes > Helotiales > Helotiaceae > Hymenotorrendiella > Hymenotorrendiella dingleyae. Next base: position 28,413 of record QYAP01000063.1, read on the forward strand.
ATCCCAATCCATTCCATTCCATTGCTAGTTTTCATTCGCTAAACCCGCATCAAATTAAGGGTACAATTTCATTACCATAAACCATAACTGCTTTTCAGACGACCAAAACCAACATCAACAAATCATTGCAAAGCAAGTGCATCAGCACATCTGTGGGTATCGTGCATCTCGAAAATCTCATCATCTCGCCTCATGCCTCATGCCTCACGGACAGGAAGCTCATCACCAATAATGACATCAAACCTCTCACCCGAGACCCAGAACCCAGCGGCCTCGATGATTCGACAGACAACATCCAGCTCCGAACGATCTCGTGGAGCGTAGACCATGATGAACTCGCGAGGAACATATTGCCTCATCCAACCACCTCTCGCAAGAGGATGTCGCTCTCCCCATCCCTTCTCAAGTACGATTCTGGCATCTTCCGGGTGCAAATTCATATGCATGCTTCGATCACTATGATGAACATGGCAAATTTCTCCTCGACAAGTGGCGTTGATAGGATCGCGGGCGAACAAGGCAAGACCTTTCTTCTCGAAACACGACTGGCCGATTCGGAAGTGTTCTGGGTGTCTTTCGGCAAGGCTTGTCAGACATGTGCGCAAGTTTTTGTACATTCTGGGGCATCCGTTTTGGTCGATTTGGCGCTGTGGAGCAATTCCTGCAATTTTAGGTCGGCATCCGTTTCGTTTTGGCAACCAGGAGTTCGCTCGTTGATAATATCCGTTGAGAGGGTAGACGTTTTCGGTGCAGATTTCAGGCGTGTAAGGGTCCGATAGTGCAAAAAGCCGGAGGAAGGTAATCTTGACGTAGCCGAAGAATGTTGATGGAGTTCCGCCGGGTCCGAGAGAGAGAAAGTTTCTGTAGTCCCTGGAAATGATGACTGGTATTGGTGCCAAAGCCAGAAGAATGCACACTGATGATGGTCGTAGAAGATAAACACTGAGCCAGATTCCAAAAATGGTCCAGAAAAGATGTTTACCAGCGAGGGTAATCTGTAGCACCTGCTGTTGGGTCAGGGTTACTGGGGATTCGGGTTCTAAGCTCCATTCCTCCATACTGCAATGCAAAGTTTCCACTGCGGTTGAGCTTGCTGTTGTCATCTGTCTCGGTTGTCAGAGAGGACTGCCGCCCATGAGGAAATGTAAATCGAGCTAACCTTGATGGGTGAAAGTAATCAGTAGACGATAGCGGTGATGCCTATCACGTTCTGTAGCTTCAGTGCTGGAAAACAGTAGCAAGAGCTGAAAGAAGGGATCTTAGCAATCACGAGGAGATGCAAAGAGGTGAAATGTTAGACGGTGAGAGCTTCTGGAAAGTGCTTGGGCGAGCGTGGTTTTTAGTCGTTAGTCGTTCTGGAACTCCCTCGAATGGTCTTAAAACTGGCGGCAACAGCAACACGAGGTCTCAACGTCTCAACGAAGTTATTGTGAGGCACTGCACCACGAGATGATCTTGTATTGAAGTCTGGAAGACAAGATATTGGTCCGCGATATCCCGACAAGGAAACTCTTCTTCTTTTTGCCCTTCGACAATAACAATCTGAACGAAGTATGAGGAGATAGAGGAGGAGAGGAGAGGAGAGAGAGAAAGCCCAATCAATTTCGGGGTGGCAAAATAAATTCGATTAAAGAAAGGAAGAGGAGAGATGAGGTGCTTTTAAAGTGTTGAAGGGAAAAGAGGGCCAGGGTGATCGGGTGATGTAATGCGGAAAGACCCACATGGTACTATTGCTTTGCTGTCCTGCAAACTCTGAGGAAGTAACGTCTGATAGACCCCTTGCTTGCCCTTCCCACTTTTCGGGCGTGTGGCAGGAACGAAGGGCTTCTTTCGTTGAAGCCGCAATTCGGAGCAATCACGAGTGGTGCAAAGTGCCTTTTCAACGAGGAAACTTCAAACAGCGTTGTCAGTTGATATGGAGCAATCCTCCTATCGGCCATGAGATACATTGCATGCCTCGTATGGCTGATAGCCAATACGATTGGAGAGTAAAACTGCCAAGCAATAATTGGCGGACAGTCAATTGGGATGCTGCTGCGGAATCGAGGAATTGCATGAAGTCTGACTGGCCGAAGCACTAGCACTACGACCCAACCTTGAACCCTTCCGCCAGGAACCAGGCGGCAACACCAGCACAAAACAAGCCAATGGCCTGCAAATTGAGCTTTAGACCTCTTCTTTTCACGCAGTACCTGGACCCCTACTCCACATTAGACTCTACATTAGACTCTCGGTCAAGACCCAGCGACGACGTCTCGGGCTAAGGCTGAAGAGCTCAAAAGGGCGGATTGCAGACACATGCAAGCGAGGACTGGCTGGTCTGGTGGGTAGTATCGGATAGTTGCCCATCAACCGACTCAGGAACAGCTGCACAAGGCTACCCAACAGGGACGCGCGTTTGACTTCCGAAATGCAACAACGGAAATGTTTGTGTGACCTCCAAAAATTGCTATCCAGTACCGTCTTCTTATTCCAACGTCAGCCATGGGAATCGTTGCCTCTCCCCGCACTTGGCGGCAAAGGACTTCCAGAGAGTCTCGTGATGGCAGTTCAAGGGAATCAGAGGCACGAAGGGCTGTGGAATCCATTGACACATAGGTTTGTAGGTGAAGCTGAAAAGTGATCACATGTTGATTGTCGTTGGCTCTGAGCAAATGGCCAGAAAGGTTTGGGGCTCGTTTAGGTTACCTTGCTCACTAGGCCAGTAGGGGGGACAAAGAGGGGTGAACCCCGCAGTCCTCGTGGAAGAACAAGAACCTGGATCCACCCCCGCTGCCGTGATCAACAGCTATCGTGGGGCCTTGAAGGGAGAAATACCACAAGCCCGGTCGAAGCGAGAATACTTGTTCGTGCAAATAAAAGCCAATAATGGAGAAAGGGCGAGTGGGAAAGCCGAAGGAAGAGAATTGCCTTTTTCTGGCCAATTGAGCATTTCTCTACGCTGACGATTCCAGACAAAAAACCGATAAACGCTGCTGGGCCATCTAAATTCCAGAATGGCCTGATGTATTCATGCACTCCAGCGAGTAAGCTACTTCGCGAAACTGGCAACTATGCCGAAGACACATCTCTCCGCTGTCGGAAGCCTGTAAGAGAGCCCAGAGAACTTGACGAATTTCGACACAGTGGTTTTGCTGCGAGTCTGACGTAGCTGACGCTATGCTCTTTAAAGTCACTTCGCGCGTTTCGCGGTAACATCGCACCTGTTCAAATCGACAGCAGATAGTCTGAAATAGACTACCAATAATGTGCCACTGCAAAAGAAGATAGGAAGATTATTGTGCCACGACGAGGCCGACAACGGATCGACTGCAGTAGTACAGCAACGCAGGCAGTACCTAGGTAGTGATCGAGACTTCAGACTTCAACCACTAATCCGCGGGCCGTAACGACAGCGCCGTGCCGTAGAGAAAGAATCGTGGCTCTCGTTCCTTTTCTCCTCTACCAGAACTCTTCGTCCCAGCTGGTACATTGTATGGGATCCAGTGGATTATTGTCGTGCCAGGAAATATCTTTATAGAACAGTAGGTAATATCCGTTTACTTCGGGTATCTCTCGATTGAAGGCCGATTGTTGACTTCGTCCCCGATTGCACATGGCACAAGAGTGCAGCTTTTCCCATGGCCAGCGAATTGGTGTCTGGGCATTCTCATGCAGTCTTCACGCTCACGATGAAATTTCTTTGGCGTATTGGAATTGCAGCCGGTGATTGTATTGCTGTGAGTGCATTTTCGTGGAGCAGGCCGTTGCTGATAACTTGGAGGTTCCCTTGATTAAAACGCGTCGCGCGAGGCGCCCAAAGTACTCTCAAGATCCGACCAGCTCAAGGCGGGGCCAGAGACCGATTATCAATGTTGGGGTTGTTGTTTTGTTCGTCGTATTACTTTCGGCACTTGGTATGTCGAGATCTTATCGTTTTGCCGTTCGTCGTTTTGTCGTTTTATCAAGTTGACGTTGCGTCGACGAAGTTGTCACGACGTGGGTGGGGAGATGGTGGGGTTGCACCACCGCTTGTCTTTGAGGCCGCGGCGCGGTCGAAGCAGATTGCCCAAATTGAAGAAATTGCTGCAACATGATAATTTCGGCCGTGGCAACACACAATTCAAGGAATACAAAGGCTCAACTTGGACTTTGATAGGTCAGGCCAAGAGAGTACTCGTACACGCCGAGGTTCCTTCTCCCTCCGCCTCTCGTACCCTTTGGCCGGGCCTGTACGGAGTACCAGTTCTTCCCAATACCAATATTCCTGGGTACCTATTTGCACACCTTCAATAAGTTCAATTACGGATTTTCTGTGTCTGTTGCTATTTAGGTTTCTCTGAATCTCTTGTATTGCTTTCCTATGCTCACACAAGAGGCCGAGGAAGTTCTCGAGGTTCTTGGTTGCACTCAAGTACAGTACTCGCCCGAGAACCGAATGCTTATCGATTGTGGGGAGCCAATAATACGCAAGATTAAGGGGCGCGTTGCCTTGCCGACCCCATGTCAATAGCCAGATTCGGTAGGTCGCCGATTTGCAGCCAAGGCGACCCAGGTTTTGGCATCCTCCAAATCCTCAACCCCTTTCAATTGCTTCATATCATTTGCATACCACAATCGATTGTCCTTCTACCAAAATATTCCGCTTCATTTTTTGCAAGAAAGGTCGGCGCGTGCATGGAGATATAATTAGAGTAAGCGACGCAAGCCCCCATTCCTGACTATAACCCGAGTTAACTTTGGTTATCGCAAAGGTGTACGCCAATCTGCATTTTTGCATTCCAACATTCCAGCTGATAGCTCAGCGAGCATTCCATCGCAGCAACAATGGGTGCCGCCGCCTTCTCACAAACGCCGAGGAGCGTGACGCAACGAAGATACTCGCGACCCAGCGATTACGATATTGAGAAATACCAGACGGACTCCAACGATGATTCCGAGACTGAATATACCTCCGACGAGGAGTCGCCCGTCTCGTCGCCAGACATTGGCGCGCATAGTGCCCACCGTCCTATGTTACGGCGGAAAGCTGGAGCGCTGGGAGGATCATTTACAGGAACACAAAGATTTAATTTACCGTCGTCTTACAAGTTGCCGAATAAGGTGGTGCGGTACTTGTGCTTGGGATTGATATCTACCATCATAATATTCATATTGAGTTTGGTGAGATTGAGCGTTGTCTCATCCGCCAGAGTAGCGAAGGGGGATGTTGGGGAAAGACCGCCGCCTCCTCCTGCACCGTGGGAATCTTTTACCTTTTTATCGAGGTATTATGGGGGTATTAGGACGTTGGTGTCGTTTGAGGAGAATAAACCAGAGTACCCTCTTGCGATCGATGAACCACCACAGACACTTTTGAACGAAACACGACAAGGACTGGTTGTTCCTGTGAGGGAAATCCCAACGAGCAAACCATATGAGGCATACACGAATCATACGTCAAAGGCATATCTGAGCGAATATGCGCCTGTTGTGGAATGTTTTCTGGATACCGAGTCGACTGTGCGAATTCCGAGGTTGCAGTATTTTGAAGGCCGACCTAGTGGATTCCCGGATAATGTAATGGGCTCATACGAATTGCTTGGACTTCCTGAAGATATCTGCTTTGAACGATATGGTCGATTGGGACCCTATGGCCATGGATATTCTTTGAAATACGGCGGTATGGGAACTGGCCAACATGGGGATCGAGAGGGTTCCGAGTCGGTCTGGGAGGGAGCTTTGGATAGTAATCAGGTGGATTATCGGAATGTGGATTGGGCGGAGGCGCAGAAGAGGTGTCATAAGGCTAATGCTGCACGTTTTGAGAAGAAGGTTGCGCCTGCTGAGGCTCCTCTTACGTTTTCTGTTCTGGATGAGGAGAAGAAACACTCTAGTTTGAGGAGAGAAGCAACAGATATCGAAACGTCTTCTCTCCTCAAACTAGAGTTGGGCACGTCCAATGCTACGAAGCCAGTCGCTACGAAGAAACTCCCACGACAAGCAGTAGTCATTCGTTCATATGACAACTTCCAATATGGCGCAGATCATATCCTTCAACTCCGCGCCATGATCGCGGAACTCTCTCTCGGATCAGGCGGCGAATACGACATCCATCTCCTCGTCGAAGTCAAGGACGAAGGCGCCCATCCCATCTGGGCCGACGACGAAACCTACCAAGCCCATCTCAACGCCTCTGTCCCCGAGGAATTCCGCGGAATCACGACACTTTGGAGTACAACTCAAATGCTCATGCTCTACCAAGGTATCTTCGACACCTTCGCTCGAGGCCTTCCTGCCCATGGCTCATACCGTGGTCTCCAAATGGCTATGCAGCATTTCGCGCAGAAACATCAGGAATATGAGTACTTTTGGCACTGGGAGATGGATATCCGGTATACCGGCCACTACTACAATTTCTTCTCGCAAGTCGAATCGTGGGGTCGGAAACAGCCGAGAAAAGGAATGTGGGAGCGGAATAGCAGATTTTACGTTCCAAGTGTGCATGGCTCTTGGGAGGATTTCAAGCAGATGGTGAGAGTACAAACAGAAATGGGCACGAAAGGCGTAGAAGATCTCTGGTCCGGCCTACCTGGTGCAAAGAACCCTCCACCTGTCATCAAGGGGGAGAAACCGATCTGGGGACCCGAAAGACCAGCCGATGAAGCAGATTGGTTCGAGGCTGAAAACGATCCTATGCCCAGCACCTCCTACGAGAAAGATAAATACGTCTGGGGCGTTGGCGAAGACGCAGATCTCATTCTCTTTAATCCTCTCTTCGATCCTGAAGGCACGACCTGGCTTCTCGCAGACGATTATACAGGTTACAATACCACTGAAGGACCTATCCCTCGCCGTTCTGCAATCGTTACATCATCTCGTATGTCCCGACGTCTGTTAAACACCATGCACCGCGAGACAGCATTCAAGAAACACCACGCATTCTCAGAGATGTGGGCGCCCACCGCAGCACTCCATCATGGCTATAAAGCAGTCTACGCACCCCATCCCATGTACGTCGACCGCGAATGGCCCACGGCCTACCTCGCCAGCGTGATGAACAGCGGCCGCAACGGTGCCACAGGCGGATCCCGAACCAGCGTCTTCGGCGATCGAGAACACAATCTTCGCGGCATGACATGGTTCTACAACGCTGGATTCGCGCCGAACTTGTGGAAACGGTGGTTAGGTCTTAAAGTCGATAACGAGGGGGGTGAAGAGTTCGAGACGACGGTTGATGAGGGCAGAGATGGGATGGGTGTTAATGGCATGAGAGGTGGTGAGGGTAGGATGTGTCTCCCGCCCATGTTGATACATCCGGTCAAGGATTTGGAGATGCCTGTTGAGACGGTAGCGGAGAAGGAGGGGATTCCTGAGAGTGATCCGAATGCTTAAAAAGGGGGTAAGGGGTGGGGTTTGATGGATATGTGATATGATATAGCACCACCTGGTTCTTGGTGGGAAGATGTAGCGACCCTGGGATATGCTCTTGTATAATTGGGCTTGATTGGATTTGATGCGGGCGTTCCAGCGACTTAATGAGAGCTTGGGATCGGCGTTCTGGTTGGGAGGAAAGAGAAGGGATGATGCTTGTGTAATAGGATGGATATCTTACATAGTTGATGATCTTGTATAAGCGGGTGGTTGTATAGAAAAGAAACATGGCGGATTTACAGCTTGATTGTTGGTAATTGGTTTGTTTTTGGCTCCTGGAAAGGAGTCTGGTATCTTTGGTGTAATATACAATAATTCCACAATGCTGACAGGTTTTCCTCGTCCTTCGTTCAACCTTTTCTCTACTCGTGACATATCGGACCCCCTTTTCATAATTACCAGCCAGCCAACTATATCCCCTATTCATGTCGAGATTCCAGCAGTCCTGATAACTCTTCAGGTCTCAATGCCCTCCATCACCTCCTCGCCATCCCCATCCTTCTTCTTCCTCGATTTCTTAAACTGCTTCTCCTCTTTCCCATCCGAGATATACGCCTCGACCTTCTGCCCATCAAAACTCCTTCCACTCATAAGATCCACGCACTTCCGCGCCGCTTCAGCAGTCGTAAACTTCACACTCGCAATCCCGTCTTCTTCCTCGTCGAATAGGACCACATTCGTGACTTCCCCAAGTTTACTACATTCCTCCCTGATATCCTCCTTGATATCCAGTATCGCCGCTGGATCTTCTGCAAGTTCGGCGAGTGTGAACATGTGTTTTAGAATGACGACTTTGTCTGCGCGCGAAGGAGGTGGCATGAGTGAAGGATCCTCGTCATCCGACCAATCTGCCAACCGCGCATCCAACTTCTGCGTTTTCTTAATGATCTTCGCCTTATCCCTCGCTTTCGTCCTCTGTCTCTCCTTCTCCGCTTCCTTATCCACATCTTTCTTCCCCTCCTCCCCTTGAACCTTCTTATAACTCATATCCGCAGCCATAACCCTCATACGTCCACTACCCTCTCCCTCGCCTACCCGAAACTGCGTATCATCCAGCAACATAATCGCCATATCTACACTCGGCGCCTTGAAAAACACAATCAGCGCATCCCCCTTGAATTCTCCCTTTGAATCGGTGTATAGTTTTATGCGTGGTGCTCCAGAGTCGATTTCCTCGGCGATGACGCCGCATTTGCGGGAGAATACAGAGGCGACTTCGGGGATTGTGACGTTGAAGGGAAGGCCCGTTACGTAGATTGCGGTGTTTTGTTTTGGGGGGAGGGGAGCGCGGGGTTTTTTGGTGGCTTTCTTTTCGCGGCCTCCTTCCTATCATTATATATTAGTATAATTCAAAATAGAATAGAACAAATCCCCAGCCATCAAATCCAGATTCCAAACCCCCCAGAGGCCCAAAGGAAAAATAATAAAGGGTTGCCGCAAACAAAACTTACATCTTCCCCATTAACATACTCCTTCTTCCTCTTCCTCTTCAGCGCATCCACCGGCTCATTCTCATCCACACCCGCAACCTGATAGGCCTTCTGCTGCTGCTCCAGTAACGCCTCATCCACCACCGGTATCCAACGCTTTATCGCGTCGTCGAATTCATATTCCGTGCCGTCGGATACTACCAGCAGGAACTTGTTGTCGAGTCTGGAGTACGAGATGCGGTCGTCGCTGTCGAATTCTGCGGGGTCCGTTGGGAAGGAGGATGTTGCGCCGACGGGGGGTGATTGTGAGGTTTCCATTTTAAATAATGGGGAGATGGGAGGTGGTGTGTGGAGGGAGGATGTTGTGGAGGTGGAAGCTTGCGTTGCGGGAGGTTGCTTGATGCGGTGGAAGCCTGAGGCGTGGGGTTTGTGCAACCCCTCGATTTTGAGGGTTGACGTTTGATACTTGTAGCAATTAAGAGTGCAACATGAGCTTTTCATTGTAGAGTAGAATGAAAGTCAAATCGTCTACTCGTTCAAGCAAATATATGTTATACAGCATTAATCGGGTTATAAACCCACCTTTCCTCTCGTTTTAACACTTATTGTCCCAAACTATGAAAGAGAAGCAATCGAGGTTAAAGCGAAAGAGTTCTCCCGTTTTCTATACCTCTCCCACTTTAATCTTCATCCTTTTACATATTCAAGCTTGCAACGGGAGAGAAGGGGCGGGCTTATAAACCAATTACTACGTTATGGACTTGCCCCTACCAAATATCAAGCTCTGCAAATAAAAAATGGTCTCGGTTAAAGTCTCGCTTGTACTGGTGCTTGCAAGAAAAAGTGACAAAGATCTGAAAATGAACCATCCTAGTTTTAAAAAAAAAGTTACAAATATTCAAGTGCCAAAGAAAAAAATGTAAAAGAGATAGCAATGCCTGGTTTCGATCCAGGGACCTCCGGGTTATGAGCCCGGCGCGCTTCCGCTGCGCCACATTGCTTTTGAGTTCTTGAAGTCATAGAACAGCTCTTTGATTGGATGAAGAAGTGGTTGTTATTTGAATCTATATTGTCTTTCTTTTGTGACTCATTTTGAATTTCTGAGGTTGGAAATAACTTTTTGTGTCCAATCAGAGGGCTTAAAATAGTGGGACGCTCCGAACACCGACATCCTGCACCCCCCCACGCCCTTCTTGTCATCTTGAACACCACTACCTTTAACCCGTGAATCTGCGACGTTGCAAGAGGATTGCTGACATGATAGTTCATGCCATAAAACGGCACAGAGAAGTTTCCTTGAGACTCTGTTGTCTCAACACATACAAGAGACAGTTTTTTACGATCATTTCTGCCTTTTTTTTGCGATTTCTGCTATTCTGTTCTCTCCTGAAAAGAGGCATCATTCACCTTTTATGCACCTCTGCCGCCAGGCCTTCTTTGAGTCACGCCGCATATCATAAGTCTATTCTCAATAAAAACTGGTGGAAGTCCCCTTTTGAAGCATTGCAAATCCAAAACATTATGTCATACTCAGCAGAAACACCTCGAATTTGGCTCCAGCCTCTGACAGTTGAGGACCACTTGGAGGACTTTCATGAAATATGGTCTGAGCCGAAGACGGTAATTTGGTCGTATGTTGAGAAAAATTTTCAATTCTTTGGATCTTGATTCTCAAGCTGCAGCAATTTTTTTACCGTATTCATTGGGTTTGAGCATTAAGCCTTCTTTCCTTTCTTCATTTCTTTTGCATTGTGCTAGACCGGTGAAGAGAATTGGGGCCAAGTGGGATACTTCTCCCGTTCTCAGAGGTTCTCCCATTGTGACCCCATTTGTGCAAGATCCATGAGAAGGAATGGAGGTCCAAAGCGATGAGTTTTTGGAGTGACCCACATCACATTTCCCGGCTATTTCCCACCCAAGTTTTCTCCTCATAACCACCTTTTACCACATTTATTTATTCTAACAAGACCGATAATACAGTTCTCGGGCTGCCACTAAGAATCTCGAAGAATCAAGAGCCTTCTTGGAACTCATCCTTGGCATAAGTGATGGAACCAGCGATGTAATCGACAAATACGCCATCCTCCTCCGTCCAGTCCCGGAAAACCCAGAACCATGTACCAACGCTGCAGGAAAACCAAAAATGATCGGTTTTGCGGGCACGAATCGAGAGAGTCCTCAAGGTCTCGAAGTTGGATATTGTATGAACTATAAGTACTGGGGAAAGGGATATGCTGGAGAAGCATTTGCTACGTATTTGAAGCTGTATTGGACCTTACCTCGTATGTGAACTTGGCGGTTTTTCTGTTTCTTTTTGGGTCCGTTACTGACGAGTCTTGTACAGATAATTTGCATCGACCGAAGCTGGTTGCTAAGATTGATCCGGCGAATATTGCGAGCCAGAAGGTTGTTATGAGAGTTGGTGCGGAGAAGGGAGAGCTTTTGGAGAGGGAATTTGCTAAAGCGATTGATGGTCCAGAAGGAGTGAAATCGGATGTGGTATGCTGGTATCTGAGACGACCAGCTGTTGTAGTTGAGAATATAGCAGAGCTGGCCTAGATAATACAGCATTACTAGGTCCGTAGCACGATCCTTTCTACTTAAGCCTCGTTATACCTCACTTACTCTTTCCCAGCCCATATCAGTGCCCGCACCCGAAATCAGCATGCTCCGGTACATGAAAATTTCTGCTCGCTCTTATTGCCGGGAGAAATTCAACCAAGTGTTAAAGAATGAATGCCGATACCATCTTCCTCAGTCCAACCGCTGACAAGATTGAGAAGTTAAGAACTACTTAACTGCTCTACGATTACCCTTCCAGTTGTGCAATAATATCTGCTAAAGAAAGAAAGCAGTCGGCTATTACCAGTTTGTTGAAGTGATTACTAATTACGGAAGCAAATTTGGCTTTTGGTCAAGTCGGACTTTCAACAGGCTATGGATTTCCGTTCTCGGCTACGCCGCTACGCATGTAGGTACGTACAATGCATACCCATTCGTCTGCGTGCCTACAATTTCCGTTCCACTTACGTGGGTAGGCCGACTAAATAGGTACAATCTAAAACAGTGCTACGAGAGCTAATCGTCGATTGGATTGGAGTCCCGTAAATGATCGGTGAGCCATTTTTGCAAAATTGCGAGCCAGAGTAAGCCACCAAAACTAATGCTAGTGCAATAAAAGCTCTTAAAAGTAAACACGGGTAGTTCACTGGTGTCGCCATTTATTTCACCTCATATACCGTAGAAACTCACTGAATTGGCGTTCGCACGCCCTGAAGGCGATATAGGGTGATTAATTGGTTAAAGGGCCTGGATAGTGGATGGAAACTAGAGATTGAGACCGTGAGACGGTCCAGACGGCGGCGAGGTGAGGTTATTTGACCAATCCTACCCCCTGATACCCCCCTGAAAACGGCCGTGCGAACGCCAGTTCAGTGAGTTTCTACGGTATATATAAGTACCCTTTAAGAACTGGTATCATGGATACGAGTTCAACAATTGATTAGTTACCAGAAAAGGGGACTGGATTTCCAGCCGAGATTGAAAGGTCCATCCGAATCACCATACACTCTTCTTGCCAGGAGGTACAAATCGGTCGTGTTATGTGAGGTATTTTCGTGTAGCATTGAGCTAGTACCTAGGTGCGAGTGGGCGTACTGCCTTTTAAAATTGATTGTGTGTTATCCGCGGACTTAGGCCTGGTATATAAAAGACAAACTTTTACCTACTTTTCACTTGTCATTTAAACTTGACATCGATCAACACTTGCGTCTATAATCGCCACCCACTCTTCTTAGCTTGAGACGACCGCAAATCTCAACCCAAGGGGGAAAAATTCTTTCGAAAATGTCTTCTTCCTCCACCAAGTCAATCACCTGGAACAAAGAGTAATTTCTCCTCTAATATCCAACCTCACCACCCATGCCACCAAGAGACAATCTTCCAAATGTCACATCCCAGTGTGGATACTTCTATAACTCTTCTTCTAGTCGTCCAGCGCCTAAAATATCTCCAACTTTTTGCTACATCCTTGCCGATAATCCGACGTGCACAGCAGTAGGTCTCAAGGTTGTTTTCCCGCCAGGCGCGAGTACACCTCCGCATCGCCATGGGACTGCAAATTTTATAGCTCAGGTGTGTTTCTGTTTTTCCTTCTTACCTTGGCCTGAGATAGAAACTTCTTTCCCGGTTTGATGATTGTAATTACTTGAAGTTTCAAGTCTTTGATTTGCTTTCGAATGCAGTCTTCCTACCAGGCTAACTCCGGGTAACCACACAGGTCATCGAAGGAAGTTGTATCAGCGCAATGAACGATGGTGATCCAAGTACCTACCAGACCGGTCAATCATGGTACGTCAACTTTCCTCCAGTATTTATGCATTCTTCAGAAAAGATTTCAGAGCCGTGACATAATTTACCCTGCTTGGGAAACGCATCTTGACACCTAACATTAGCAACCCAACCCTTAGACTTTCGCAAGTAAGCAAGCTGACAACGAAATCTTAATATCCAGGTACGAAGTACCAGGCTGTTTCCACCGCATTAGCGATAATGCGAGTGCCACAAAACAAGCCACAATTCTGGTGACGTTTTTCATTGCGACGGAAATTTTGGAGAAAGAAGGGTTGGGAGTTCTGGTTCAGATTGAGAAAGAGTATGCTGAGGGTTGGAAAGAGCAGGTTGAGAGAGGAGTGCAATGAGAGCAGATGGTAAAAGTTTTGGAAAGTCACCGTGAGAGTGGTAAGGGGGTGAAATTAGCGAGCTTCTAAGGGGGGTCATCAACCGAGACACCAGGTTGCTTGGTGGGTGTGAAAACAATATTGAAGCTGATTGGTAACTTTGCGTACAGTTTCAAGATCGATAAATCTTCGATTAGTGGTAATCTAGGATAGAGAACATCGCAACCCGAGGATATGTTGGGTTGGTCTCTCATAGGGACTATGGGCCGCGAGCTCTGGAGAGGGTTCCTACCAATTAAGTATTCATTTTCAACACCTTGGCCTATTTTAGAGGATGGGTATAATGGCGAGTTGACCTCGGTAAATGCTAGAATTGAAAACGATGTGAGTGTAGAGGGATAACACTTCAACTGTATAGTCTCTACAATGTCTATTTGAAGTCGTAGATTCTTCGCTTAGACAGGGTGGAACCACGTTCACCCCAATACCCATAAAAGAGATTCATTTATGAACTAATTACTGTAGTGTATAGCACGGAGGTGGGTTATTAATAGAGCTTAAAAACGCGAGATAAAGCATTGTGATACTGAAGCAACTTCAAAAGCCAAGCGCGTCTATCGCTATATACCTGATCATGAGAATGCTATCGTCATTAGCCGTCAATCAAAATAGCCTCGCTCAGCTAGTTGCTAATATTTATACCCCTACCATGGCAGGAGTGATGAATCATAACCAAAGAAATTCGTCGTCCGTTGCCTTAACCAGAAAGCCTGCCCTTGAAGAAATTGTACGAAAACGAAGTCTAAATTCACATCAATATAAACAGCAACTAAAAGAATGTGACTGTGAATTTGGCGCTGGGTATTTGGTGGAGTTTTGCGTTGCTCAAAAAATATACTTTCCAATAACTCTTCAAATTTCGGTAATGCGGTGTATTTCGGTGGTAATTCACATTTCGGTAGCAAATCCCATTAACAAATATTTCTTTTCTGAAAATTACCGTGAATACCAACCTAGCTCGATTCTTGTGTAAATCCCCAAAATAATTTACCCAGGAAATCGTATAACCTTGATGCTTGTATTGCGTCTAGGGGAGGTTTTGCATGACCGCGAGGAGCCGCAATGGATAACCTGGTATGCCGGTTCGAAAATTGCTATCGCTTCATTTTTGGGCCATTTAGTTGTTTTTATAGCTACTCTCGACAATGAAAATCACATGCGAGGGTAACATTATTCTCTATTCACCCCACAATACCTCCTCTAACTAAAAGAACAGCTTGCCCTTCTTTCACTTGCCAATAGTAACCTTATTCCATCCAAAACCCCTCATAAAAATAACCTCATACCGCTACGCGGTCCAAATCGAAATCTGAAATTCCAACAGAAGAACCGTCACTCCCCTCGAACATAGAGGTCTGTGATACAACACGTCTTTCTTTCCTATCCTCCCCGGTCGCGTTTCTTGGCTACCGTATTAACTGGTTTGCAAGCCTATTCCCTCTCTCTCTCGTTTAAATCTTCATTCTCTCATAACTTCCGGTACAATAACGGGAGAGCTTCTGAAAACGGGAGAACAATTCCCATTCTAACCTCAATTCTCTCAGATAGTCACACACAATAATGCTCGAAACAGAAGAAAAAGAGTGGGCTTGTAGGCTGGTATAAAAAGCCTATCTAGCTTCACTTCATACAATTATCTTTTAGAGTCGAACTTGCCAAACTTCGAAGAGGAAGAATGGACGCCATGGAATTTGCTTGGTTTGAGTGGGTGGGAAAGTCTTGAATTTCTCGGGCTTTTGAGGATATGTCAAGGTGTACAGTACAAGAAATGTTTAGTGTAGTTGAAACCGCCGGCCCCAAGTACGTGGAGGCCGGTTCGGGGGTGAATTATATTTCGGTGACAACTCACACTTCAACAGCAATTGCCATTCGCCAAATTCCATTGTCAGAAAAACACCGCAATGGCTTAGAGGCGTATACGTGATTGATTTCTCCAACATATGAGCGCTCAAGTAAAGCGCTGCGTAAAGTATTAACGAGTGTCCGTGGGAGTCCAGACACCCACTGATGTTGGTTGCATGATGTGCATCAACAGTTATCTGTTGCAGAAAGTTGCTTGTGTTGCTCTATTACTGATTAGCTACTTTATTTTATACCTAGACCCAAGAATATTGGCCTCTCCCCGAGTTGCAAAACTTCCGCACCCAAGTGGTCTTGCATTAACCCTCTGCATTCACTTAAGCTTCCAAATCCCCACAATATCGCCTCACCCTCTTACTAACCACTCATCATACTTCACCCCGACCTAACGAATCCCCTTCCCCCAGAAAAATAAACCAACCACACCTGATACATATTTACCAACCCATCAACCCAACACATTTCACCCTCCCCAGTACAACCTATCAATCCACCACCAGCGACCTCAACCCTAGCCCATCTCTAATTTCATAACCCCCCCTTTCCATCACGAAATAGCCGAAATCGTCTCCCATCTAGCGTATAAGATCACCTGGGATAGAGAGCATTGTAAGGGGCACATCGTACCAAAACGATAAGATGCAAAAAATCATGGAGTTTGGCTGGCAGGTTGCAGACCCAGGTGATTACGCAACAACAAATAACGATATCGAAACCAGTAAAAAAGACCCGCAGATTGCCACTGGATCGACCCCCAAACCCATTTCCTTGTAAGAAAAAATATACCTCCGAATATCAGGATTTCGGTGATAGCTTACCTCTCGGTGACACTTTACAATTCAGTGACAACCCCCCTCTGAAACCAAACTCCAGACACTTGCCAGTTTTATGGTTTCGAAAAATGCTACAGGTTTTCATTATGTCCCTTAACAAAATAATTTCAGGCCAAGTCTCTCAAATCATCAACGAAGTCTTAGACTCCACAGTTCATTGGCTATCTTGTCTTTCTCTCTGCGTATAGAAACGCCCAAAGTTCAAACAACCAGTTCCTTATATACCTGGGTACTTCCAAATTAGGCTCTGTTCGTTCACTAATGGTGGCGTACAATTAACGGCGCCACTAAGCAGTCTAAGCCTCAATTCGCTTAAATTTCCTAATAAGAATAATAATTAAAACCTAGTTTCAGGGAACGAACAACCCTCCTTATTGTCTTAAATTCTCTCTTAATTAGTCGATTGTTTAAGACATTCGCCGTCACTATTGTTGTCGATCATAAGTGATTATCGTTTCCCCATACAAACTACGATAAGTAGGTTTGACCCTCTTTATTACCTTATTGTCGCCGGTCGCGCTTTCGCTATGAAAAACCTATCCAAACTAGACCTTATTTAATCACAATCACCATTTCCTCTCCCACCACTATCTAATTTGCATATCATATAAGATGATCTCTATTGAAATAGGTGTACGTGCACAGCAGGGAGACTCATAAGTTAGGGTAGGAAATGTAGTTATTATTTAAGATGGAGAGAGTAGGATGAGGCTCTCGCGAGCCTCTATAGGTAGGATCTCATGAACCACGTATCCGTCCTTTTTGTTATTCTTACAGAAGATATATTCAAGTGTTAGTTGTTATGCTACGAAAGTAAGACTTTCTAAGAGCTAATGATAAGCCACATTGTTGTAGATCCTTTCATGCGAAGGATCTGCAAATTAGTCATGAGGCATCGATAATTAGCGTTGCTCATTGTGCGCCACTAAAAGTGAACGAACAGAGCCTTAGTCAAAAACTTTGTTATACAGGAGAAATATTAGATACCGTATTAATTGGTGTATAAGCCCACCTCTTTCCCCCTAGTCTACGGCTTAGTAGGGAATTGAAGCTAAAACGGGAGAGGTACCTTTCTAGTAGCTCTCGTATTTTAACCTTTGTTCTCTTATAACTCTGGCATAAATGAGAATTAAATTGGGAGAGAATGGGCTGATAACTCAATTACTACGGTGGTCAATGCCGTTATAATCTCCTAGTTATATCGGGTCACTTACAACCATTCGTTCAATGAAAGTTCATGGACGCTACCTCAGTCAGCCAAAGATATAGGTATATACTTATAATTATGTCTTCCAAAGTCTCTTAAGCGGGAATGGTCTAATCACAAACCACGAAAATATCTTTCAAACAGTCAAAATCAGAAGTCTCATCCCACGTTCTATCACAAGCCCTCTCGCTCACTCCCCATATATCCACCCTACATATCCTTCTGCTCTCCCACCGGACTGAACAACTTCCCCTTCTCAATCGCACTCTTCACATTATCAATACACCAAACCTCCATCTTTGTCTGCGTCTCAATAGTCCACGTTCCCATATGTGGGACCAACAAAACATGAGGGTTCGCAATCAGTCCTGGGTGAACCTTTGGTTCCTCCTCGAAGACATCGAGACCAGCAGACCAGACTTGGCCGCTCTCGAGGGCTTTGACCAAGGCACCTTCGTCCATTACGGCTCCGCGGGCGGTGTTGGTGATTACGACGCCTTTCTTCATCTTGGCGAATTCAGGGGTCGAGATAATGTGGCGTGTTTGTTTCTGTGAGTTCTTGGTTAGTTTTGTGAAAATAATTGGGGGGAAACGAGAAGAACTCACGTTAAGAGGTAGGTTCAAGGAGAGAACATCGCTAGTTGCGAGTAACTCGTCAAAGCTAACGTATTTTGCACCGCCGCTTAGCTCCTCGGATAGCTGGGTTCGGTTGTGATATTGTGTTTTCATGCCGAATGCGGTGGCCTTCTTCATTAGGTTTCGACCGATACCTCCCATTCCAAGAATACCCAACACCTTCCCTTGTGGGTCGTGCCCGAGAGGTGGGGGTGGCGAACCTTTCCAGTGGCCATTTCGGAGAGCGAGAATAGCTGTTCACGAATTTGTTAGTCACTGGTGTTGAGAGGGTGTTGATAGGGGTGGGGAAGGTGACTTACAGGTATTGAAACCACGAAGCGCTCCCAAAATCAGGAACATATTGGTATCTGCTGTAGCATCATCCACCGCTGTTGGAACATTGGAGACCCGAATGTCATGCTTGGTGCAAGCGTGGACGTCAATTTGATCGTATCCAGCACCTATTCTCCGAATCAGCAACCCATGTTTCCAATTCCCCCATTTCCCTCGCGTGTGAACTCCATACCATTGTGTGCAATAAACTTCAAGCTTTTGGGCAGCTGAGAGATCAATTCCTCATCGATCAGCCCAGTAATGGCCACACTAGGAAAGGTTCGGTATGCGACGACGACGTTATCGAAGGCTCCAGACTTGATCTCAGCGAGAAATTCTTCGCGTCCGCGGGCTTTCGGTTCGACAACGGTCGCAATCGCGTCCAAGGATTTCCACGCTTCGTGTGCGCTATTGATTAGAAACTGTTAGCTGTGGCAATTTGTTTGTTGATGCTTCAGCGCGGGGTCGGCATGATGCTGTGTAACTGTTTTCTGGAAAGGAGGGGATGGGAACATACTGGTCAATCTCCCCCAAAAGAAGAACTTGAGGCTTTGACATCTTGTTCTTTAGGGATTTGAGTGTTTTTGCGAAGGAAGAAGGTGAGGTGTTGTGGAATGCACAGGAGCTGTATTTATGGCGGGGTAAATCAGTGCCCCGCGCAAGGAGACCCGGGTCGCTGGACTTTCTGCTCCCATCGGCAAGATTAAAAATGAAAACTCACCTGTTTGCCCGAATCTGATTCCTACGTGTTTCTTGTCAAACGCAAACTTCTCAATGTTACTTCGCAGGTTGGCAATTGCTGTTGTTGATCAAAGTACAGCGGTGGGAGATGTCGGAAAGACTCAGAGAATTGGCGAAATTCCAGACTTTAATTTGATGGGAAAGTTGCCCGAAAATTTGAGACGACTACTTATACTTATTCAAAACTCTCGATTATGCAAGGAACGGAGCTTTATTTGAGGGCGTGACAAGCAGAAATACATTTGGGGTAAAGGCAATGAGTAGTGGGGTGTACGCGAGTTTAGATAAAGAACTGGAGCCAACTGGAGGTGTTGTAGCCATCAACATCGACCAATCTCCTGCTAGAAAACCCAAGAGACATTTACTCCAAAGTAAACTAGTGCCTATTTGAGTTAGAAAAGGGGGAGACGGTACTTCCTTAAGCCATTGGGTTTTGTCGGCTTTAGGTCCAAATACCAAGGTTCGAACAAGTCGGTGGATATGGGAGCGACATCGGGCCGTCAGAACCCGACATTCCATGCTCAAAAGGAAATAGTTTATGTGAATAGGCCAGCCAGCATTGATGGAAGTTGAGATTCTCTGACACCCCCAACCCAAGACTTTGACATCTGACAACCAGGCGGGTATCTCCCGCTGTTGAAACAGCTGTGACCATTATTTCAGCCTTGATGACACAAGCAGCTTTTGGTTCATATCAGGAGTGAGAACCTTGTGGTCTATTCATTGCTTTTGAGAAAACCAACTCAGCCAGCATAAACCGCATAAAGTCGCATTCAATCGAGAAGAGCCTCATTTAGAAGCGCGGCTCAAGAGGGTTTGAAAACATCCTTGCAAAATACGAGGCAATTGCTGCTCGAATCGTAAGTACCTTTGGACAGAGAGCAGCCTCAACTTCCCGTCGCTAAGCTATTGCTCACTTCCACAAAGTGACCCCACTGCTTCCAAGCTTCCCCGCTCTCCACAGCCCACCGGGCCCTCCTAACACCCTCCTTCCAGCGACCTCCTCCAGGTCCTCTCTCAAGAATGACTTTTCCATCATCACCGTAGCCCATGTCGCTGGTATCTGCTTCACAGATTCCCGATACAACGAACAAGGCAGCTGTATTCATAAGAACAAAGTGAAGGATGGGGTCGTCTCGAGGTAGTTGATTCTGAAGGAGTTTCGTCAAGATTTGAGCATTCTCATTGGGCTCCTTTCCTGGTGATACCGTGTCCAGCGGGTGGGCTGGTAGGCCAAAGTCAGAAGGGGAGATGGTGAAGGTCTCGATATCAACATCATCTGGCGATGAGTTGGAGTGCGTAGACCGGTCGACTAGCCGCCAGCAGTAGGATTTTCCTGCACAACTAATCTCATCCAAATCCTCCTCGCCACAGACCACCATGGCTTTTCGTGCTCCACTCATCTTCAAAGCATCCGCAAAGACTGGGCCAATATCCCTTCTTGCAACACCCAGAAGGCGAGCTTCAATGGTGCCTTCTACAGGATTGGCGAGTGGTCCCAGAAGATTGAAAATGGTTCTCCACCCGAGCTCTTTTCTGATAGGAGCGACGTATTTCATTCCAGGGTGGAAAACTGGCGCATATAGAAATGCATAGTTGGTCTTCTCGTAGACTTTGGCAATCGTCCCCGGAGTCACAGCCATGAGATTGGGTGCCTTTGGCTGTGCGCAATTGAGCAAATCTGCTGAACCAGATTTCGAGGTCGAAGCTTTATTGCCATGTTTACTCAAGAAGAGAAGGGATGACGCCAAAATCGACGACGTAGTAGAGATATTGAAGGTATGATGAGAATCTCCTCCAGTCCCGACAATATCGCACTACCAAACGAAGGGTCAGTAAACAAATCCTCATCTATAAAAATGACTCATGTGACTCCACGACCAACTCACCAAACCCCCCTGGTAGTCGCCCTCAGATCTTCCCCTCTCCTTCACAACTTTCAACAACGATTCTCTGTCGACCTGAGAAGCAGCCTCTCTCATTGCCTCCGCACATTTCGCAATCACATCTGCCCTGCGATCCCATCCCGTGAAATGTAAACAAGTGAGCAACGCGCCCGTTTGCACTGGCGACAGCTGATCCGTAAAAATATGTGAAATAGCTACTGCAATTTCCTCGGCCGTGACTTTGTTTTCCGCGGGTTCTGGCCACAATCTTGCCAACAATGGAGTTATGGATATTTTGGGTTGAGCGTTTGGCTCATCTCCGGAAGGCATTGTTGTATGTGATGACAGGGGGATCGGGTATCGTCAATTGATAGAGGATAACTTTTCTCAACGCAAGAAATTTTCGCGATTTCCACTTGAGGAAATATCTTGCTTCTTCAAATTCCGCGAAGCAGTGCCGTAAGCTTACATTTAAAATGTCCAGCGTGACTCTGTTGTAGAACCGCGACTTTGCTCGGAGGCTAGCGCCCTTGCAAGATTTCGCGCTAGTCCTCTTTAGAAAATTTCGAGCTGGGGAACACCACGAACGTCTGCATCTCAATTGCGCATCGGGCCCAGTTCCTCGCACTCCAAGGTAAATTTCCTAATTCTAAAGCGATGGTATTTCAATGCTGATGTGGTAGAAGATGCCGCCACGAATATCCCCGCCTTCGAGGGCAGTCACGTCCATACTTCGCTGCAAACGGCAGCTAACATTTCGACAATATGCCACTGCGATTCCAGCAACAACCTACCACCCTCCAACGAACCGGACCGCACCGCCCACCCCAAAATACCCCAAGACGCAACCTCCCTCCTACAAACCTCCGGAGTTCCGCAAATCCCAATTGCTCCGTCAATATGCCTCCCTCCTCAGATCCACACCACTGATGCTGATCTTCCAACACAACAATCTGAAGTCTATGGAATGGTCTGGGATACGGAGAGAGCTGAATAGTGCATTGAGGAAGGTGGATGAGGCGAGGGTGGCAGCTGGGTACGAGGGAGAGAAGCTTGGGGATGGTGTGAAGATCCAGATTATTCAGACGGGCATCTTCCAATCGGCGTTGAAGATTGTGGAGTTCTATAAGCCAGAGCAGCATGCTCTCGATCCAACAGATCCAGCTACTCCTCAGACTGCGGCGGTTCCGGATTTAACACATACACTGTCAAATGCAGCACACGATGCTATAGCCAAGAAGAAACACCCTCTCGATCCTTTACTCTCTGGACCTCTGGCAGTATTGACGTTCCCTACTGTCTCGCCTCAGTATTTGAAGGCAGCATTATCTATACTTTCTCCTATCCCAAAGGAATTCCCTGCTCCAACGAGGAAGGCAAATCCGGGGTACTACGACAATACAGTCCAGCTTGGAATACAAAAGATATTGCTACTGGGAGCTCGAGTAGAGGGTAAAGTCTTTGATGTCGAAGGCACAAAGTGGGTTGGACATATCGAAGGTGGATTGGAAGGTCTACAAGCACAATTGGTACATATGTTGCAAGGAGTTGGTGCTGGTGTCACAAATACCCTGGAGAGCGCTGGAAAGAGCTTGTATTTCACTGTTGAAGGTAGACGAACCATGTTGGAGGATGAAGAAAAGGGAATCTCAGGGGAAAAGACTGAGGATGTTCCAAAGACGGAATGATAATTGCCTTTGCGGCTTCTGTATTCTAAAAGGTGTATATCTAGCGCTGTATATCAAGGACCTATTCAAGACCCACCATTTTCATAACTCCTGAAAAGTTGTATGGTCACCTCGCCTCGAGTCTGGCGTTCATTCCAACTATACATCTCACTAGATCCCAATCTCCATTGTGGCCAACATAGTCACAAACCACAACGCCTGTAGCACCGTCTCCCGTCTTCTCCAGACTATTTTTGCTGTCATCAAGATGCTCTGTTTCATTATGCCGCCTACACAAGAACTCAACAATCGAAGGATTGACCTTGGCTGCGATCCTATCCGGCCAACAATTCGTCCTCCAGAAATTCGACGCACTCAAGAAGTTCACAAAGATAGGATGTTTAGCCCTGTGCTCCAGTCCGGACCCATCCAAAGTCTGCCCAATATCAAGGCCTTCCTCATGTCCATTCCCCCTATCTTTCAAACAAGCGGCCGCAGCCCGATTTAAATGACCTTGACAGTATTCTATCTTCTTTCCAATGTTATCGGAATACACAACCTCGTAGAAATCCTGCACTCGAATCTCTCCACTCGTGCAAAGCCCATCTACGCAATTATCCGGCCAACTCTCACCATCCATTGCCCACCCGCTTCCCTCATTTTCACCCTGTAAACTCTGATGAATTTCGAATCTGCGTAATAAAATGATTTTACTTCGTGCTTCTCCCAGAGAGGGAATCCGGTTCTCGGTAAACCAACGTAAAGGGTCATTCGCGTAGTGTTCGCGCAGGATGAGCGAGAGATGTGCGTCTGTTGCGCGGCCTGTCCCTTCCCGTTTTACAGACATTATGATTGTTTCTGTAGGATTCGCATCGAGGAAGGTAAAAATCGTTTTTACGAGATCGCGGAAGTACCGTGTTCCTGTCAAGGCGACAGGGAATGCGCTGTGGACTAAGATCAACCCGTCTTTCTTCACATCGTTCGCGCTCTCGGGTTGCACCCTAATGTCCAGAAACCGCACGCCATTTTCCAGCTGTGCTCGAACACCGACGGATTGGCAGCGGACGGAGGGGAGGGCTTTGTGGTAGGTTGGGGAGTTGTGGGTTCCTGGGATACTGAGGTGGGAGATTGGTGTGGTGGAGGGAAGCCGTGACATCCAGGTTGAGAGGTTGGCGGAAGAGTAGAGTGTTAGGTGGGCATGTGCCGGTAGATACATTGCCGTAAATTCATGTTGGGGATTCGGTGACAGAGGTGTGAGGACTGTTGAGCGCTGCAATGGCGTGGGGATCTCGACTCGGTATCTCTGGCCCTCGGCCTCGAAGGTCAATCTCAAGGTTCCGCCATCGTCGGGAGGCTGTATAGACGTAGTCTTCGTCTCAAAAGCGTCGACGGGGAGGTCAATGGACTGTTGGCTATAGGTTGTTGCTTTTTGCGCGATTTGAGGGGAGGAAAGACTTCTGGTGACGTTGGTGGTGTTGTTGCTGCCACCCAAACCTGTCAAGCTCCGTGTGAGATTGACGATTCTCCAGCCCCCGCCACATGTGGAATTGGCTGCGTCAAAACACTCGAGGGTTTTTAACTCGAGGGGCGTCGAGGTGATATTGCGGATTATTAGGTGTGCTGGTGGGGGAAGGGGTGGCATTTCTGGGCCGAGGTGGTGTTGGACGGAGAGGGTTTGGTGGGTTCGCGGCTGGTGTATAAATAATATATCCGAGAGTAAGTTCAACCGTTACAAGGAATGAAACTTCAACGACAGCTCAATTTTAGCAGGACATGATATTGCATCCATTATATTATCACCATCTGCCATGTGGAACCCTTTTTGGCCAGAGGTATTACAATCGTCTCAAAACCACGCAGCTTGTGTATCTTGAAGCCCAAAGACGAGCTGGGTATCCAATTTGGCATGTGCTCCTCGAATATCGCATAAATTGGCTTATAGCATCACCTATTTCGTTTTGATCTCAATTCTCTCTCAAGGTCTGGAGCAATGGGGTTGAAAAACAAGAGAGCGGGTGTATCAAGAGGTTCTCTCTCCCATTCTAAGCTCAATACTCGTAAGTGGTCTAGCATAGTGAGGTTGAAATTGGAGTACGGCCACTTGGGACATGAAGATAGATACCGCTTAGTTCTGCTGTGAAATTCCGGGCTGGGGATGATGGTCTTACTGAGAAACGATAGGTTTTGGGGCCAGCTATGAGAGGAATGGGTTTACCGGTAAGATATCGCGACATTTCTTTTTCTCTCGGGCTGCGTTGAGTGCTGCTGTGCAATTTCGGTTGAGGGATGATAGTCTTACGGTATTAATTGGGTTATAAGCCCATGATCTCCCAGTTTAAATCTTATTGTATTAGAACTATAAGAGAGAACAAAGATCAAAATAAGAGAGCTAATAGACGATAGATGCACCTCTCCCGTTCTGGCTTTGATTCACTATGATAATCTAGTATAATAAGCCGCAAACTAGGGGGAGGAGTGGGCTTATACATCAATTAATACGGTATTGAAAAATGATAGGTTTGGGAGCCAGCTACCGGTATGAAGAGGAATGGGTTTAACTTGAACGGTTCTGGGTGCTGTACGGCAAGTATGTGAATCTCAGTCCATAGAGTCCTGGTTGGCTGGACAGTGAAACCTGCAGTATTTAACTGCATCTCAACACGAGAACTTCGACAACTTCTCATCTACATCTCCAGGCCTGAGGTCTGTACAGTAGCATTCAACACCAAATCATGCTGGACAAATTACCCACCGAAGTACTCTTGGAGATCCTAGAGCTAGTAAGACTTACCATCCGTCCTCACTGCTACCCTCGAAATGCTCACGGTATCCATTAGTTACCGAACAGAGGAGATCTGAAGCAGCTTTGCGTCGTGTGCAAAACTCTTCATAAATCGACACTCCCCAAGCTCTACGAAACGATCGTGGTCCGCTCTGAATCAGAATTGCATCTAGAAAGACTCGAAACCAAATCGTTCTTGATAGGCGAAGGTGCTAGTCGCCTACGCCATACAAAGCATGTTCGAGTGGTTGCCCCTTTCCATAAAAATCTCAACCTGAGATATGTTCACTTCAAGGATTTGAATAGAGAGATGGAACTTGGAGGACAAACGAAATTGCAGCAGCTTGCAAACGAAGTAGTGCGCGTACTGGAACAATTGGAAAAAGGAAACCTGAAGAGTTTTAGGTTAGCTGGCCATCTTATCCATAAAGGCAGAATTTTGAAGTCGTGCTGACATCTTTACAATTAGTTGGGAGCTAGGAGTATGTATTCCAGGCAAGATTCTCAGTCTCTTGGGCGACCTGCAAACTACGCAAAATTCTCTCGAATCTATAAGCCTTGTGACTGGGTCTGCATGTTTTGGGTACGTGATAGATCGTGATCTTGTTGATCTTTCCAAATTCCAAACCATTCGACGACTCTCCTGGATGGACGTGCACACAACACCAACTGGACCCAGTCAAACTCGAGCTCTTCGCACTGCTATCAAACTAAACTCAAAGCATCTAACGCATCTTGAACTCGGATATGCCAATATAGCAAACAAATACGACTACAGCGCGCGAGATTATATTTCCATGGGGTTCACCCCTTATTGGGCCGGTGATGAACATTTCAAAGCATATTTGCCTCATCGTTTTGCCTATCAGGTTATGGGTCTAGAGCGCCTTCCTGCCAACCCCGAGGTGTTTTTTCCAGCGCTTACTTCTCTGTCACTCAGCCACGTCCCCTTGCAAAGAATGGAGAAAGATTTGATTGAGATGCTAAATATCCGCCAATTATCACACTTGTGTCTTCAAAAATGCCCTGGAGGGAAAGACTTTCTGGAAAATATCGCAGCACTTCGCCGGCCGCTGAAGCTCTCATCCCTGGAGTATTCTTCAACTCAGGTTGTGGGACTTTGCCATCTCTCGGAAATTTTTCAACTTGCGGGAGGCTTGAAACACGTGTCTGTGTCCATTGGCAATGGGAGTGAGAGGTGGCCTGCTGATTGCGCAGAGCTGCTTTGGAACTTCATGGGAAAACTAGAAAAGGAGCTACCTCTGACAAGATTTGTCTTTCACTCAAGGCAACATAATCTTAACGTTAATCCAGCAGGTGCTTATCTTAAAGATTGGAGAGAGCGCCATGGCCTGGACGCGCATCTTCCCGAAATGAAAGATGTTCGCCGACACCTATCTGGTCTGCTGAATCTAGAGTGTTTAGGACTTAGCGGCGACCCATCTCTCATTGTAAGGCGAACCCTTCTATCTTCTGAGGATTATGTGGTCTCTCCCTTCAATGAAATTTCGGCTAACAGTTTCGCTCTAGAAATCACTCTTATATTCCCCTGACTCCACCAGTTTGCAGACCAGTTCGCTGCAACTTTTGCATATCAGAAATACGGGGTCCAGTATGGCTGGGCACATACATAGTAGAGGGGCCATGTTTATATCGAAAAGGGATAGGGAAGTCGATTTTGGTCGGTACCCGGGTGAAGACACCGAGGATTTTTTCCAAATGACCGTGGATAATTTTCAACTTCAACTTCAACTACAGGATGGCATGGAGGCACCAATGCCCGAAACCTCAACAGCAACAGGCATTACAGGAGACGATTCCTACCCTCCCTCTCACCCCTTTCGGGACAATGAACCGAAAAATCCTATGGATCAGCCCCCCGAGGACCTCCTTTCCTTCGCCGAATGGGCATTCGGACCCGACGGCATTCCATCCCTCAAAATCCTCGCTTACGGCGACTTCTCCTACAACGGACGCTTCCAGTCGTACAACCATGTATTCTGCAGACAACCACAAACAGCTCCAAATGTTGTGGATGTGAAGGGAAAAGGTACTTGGCGGAATGCCGGCTTTCCTTTTCGCCCAATTCGAGACAGCGATGTGCAGGCGAGGGAATTGATGGATAGGAATATGGATTTCTTGACGGCTTGTCCTGATGATCCGATGATGATTAGACCGTGATGATCAGATGAGAGCGTGGCTCTTGGATGTGTGCTACTCGGCTGGGCGGGTTTGGAATGGCTTTTTTTGTTGTGAATTTCTCTCCTTTTCATTCTTCGCTTAGGTTTTTGGGATACATTGCGGGCTTTTACTTGCTGTTATTGCCGCTTGTTGTACTACTGAAATTTATGGAGAATATGGATACCTAGGTAGATCGCACAAAAGCTTAGCGCGGTCTAAATATTGGAAAGTTTGATAACTTCTCCAGAAGTAGACATTGCAGAAATGAACTGGTGCGCAATCTGAACGCGTAAAAAAGGATCAATATAATACTACCGGTACCAATCAAGTTACTGTAAGGGGGAAAAGTGAACTTCTTCCTGGATCTGGGGTGCTGCGGATCTGCAGCAAGCAAGGGAAACTTAACGGCATCACCTAAAATATGAATACTTCTCGGCACCTTTGCACATCGCTATTTTTCTGTAACGTAGAGTACAAGAATACCAGCAGCCAGAACGAGGTATCGGAGCTTTTAAGTTTCTCTAATACCGCTACAGTAGTTTCACTGTATAATCTACTGTACTGTACTTACAAAAGCTGCGATATTCAATAGAAGAACGGCGCCAATAGAAGAAAGTAAGAAACCAGCTAATACCCCCACCAATCTACGGTGAAAATGCCTTTGCAACTCCGTGATTACACATCACAATTCTTCCACAACGTAAAATTCAAGAACACTACAGTAGCAAGTTAGCTAAGTAGCAGACCTAAGAGTCTTCAACTCCTCAAAGTTGCTCACTACTGCTGGAATTTCTAGATAGGCACCTTGGTGATTAAGAACTCATATGGACGCGCAACAGAAAGTATAAAGGAGGTCGATCACTAATACCAAAATGCCTCTTGTAGCTCCAAGTAAGAACTACTTGATATTCTTTGCACATACCCCTCCCAAACCCACTCACCAAACCCATTCGCTAAACTCCTCTCAAACTCCTCTCAAATTCCATCACATCACATCTACCACCTTCCCACTAATCCCAGTAATACAAAGCGAACTTCTCTACAAAACCCACCCCCCACAACAACACTCCAAACCAAATTCCTGATCTATTACACTTCGTTTCGAATCTAGACTACACTCTATGATTTCGAATGCTATAACTTTAAGCAAGTCACTATATTGTATATCGTTGCTTTCCCTGTCCAAAACCTATGGAACTCTAACTTACTTGTCTACACTAAACTGTTGTCGTAGAAGTGTAATAGCCAGCTCAAAAACCAGCGTGAAATTAGCCTACCATACCAGCAACTCTCAAACACCAGTTCATTCGCTCCATCCATCAACTCTCAACCTTACTCACCTACGCTCTACCCTCACGAGAAAGCAAAGATGTAAATGAAAAAGCCGCATGCAACAATGATAGCGGACTTCCCATTTCCTCCCCATTTCCTCCCTCCCCTCTCCCCCCTTCCCCTCCCTACTAACATCCCAACAAACTCACTACAACGCAAAACCCACATCTCAAGATACTTCCTTCTCACGAATAAATAAACCCACCTACTTATTAACCTACCAACCAAGACCTCAACGCAACCCTCAAGTTCAACAACTCCTAAACCAAACCATCTCACGCACCAAAGTCAACCAAACTCCAAACTCCAAGAACAAGAAATAAAAACTACCAGCATTCGCTCACGTAACAACCATCATGTAAATTCTTTCATTCCAATTCATTCCTCCATCCTCCATCCTCCCTCCCCTCATCTATCTCTTTTTTTAGAAGAAGAAAAGGAAAGAGTTGAATCTATAAAATTACAATCTCCGCCTCAAACTCGAAAAGAAAAGGGAAAAGAGAAGAAAAGAAAGAAAGAAAGAAAAGAAACTACTTTTTGTTTTTTAATATGATTTCTGATTTCTGATTCTGATTCTCTGAATTCATTCCTCCACATCCCATCCCAATCAATTGATTCATCTTCACCCGAAAATGCTACGAACCATCTGCCAATTGCTTGGACATTTAAGATCTTTCGTGGACCCCATCTGGCAACGGTCTGCTATGCTATTTTTTAATATCCATCATCAAACCTCCATTCTTTCCCGCCGCGACACGCAGCGAGACGAAGAAAACAAGCACACATCAAAAATGAAAATTTTCGTATCCACCCCCAATTCCCCTAAGGTTACATATTGGTATTGTAGTGCGCTTGCAAAGCAGAAGATTCTCCCCCCAAACCAAGTCTATGATGAACGCTCTTTTTAGTGCCCACCAGTCAGACAAGAAAGCAAAGAGATTCCGGTTTTCCCATTTCCATGCAATCTGACATAGGAAATTTGTTGAATGCAATTAACGCCACAAGAAGAAAACGCTTGAACGCCTTGAAAGTATTGCATTTGCTCACTTCGCCATCGTCGTTGGAGTCGTTGAGGCAGGAGCGGCACTCGGAGCAGTTGTTGAAATTGCAGGAGGACTCCAAGATCGGGTGGCGAGTTCACACAAGCGGCGAATGACATTAGTGGTACCCGCACCATGAGCCTCGTCCAGGACAAACTTCTTTGCGACGAGGAGCTTGCTCTTGTTGTCGCTCTCATCGAAATGAAGGGGCGTGTTATCATTGTTGTACTCGGTGACTCGGGGACCAATGGCGCGAACAACAGCAATAGAGTAAAGCACATCTCGGTTCTCGCGACCGTCAAGCAGGTTACGCAAGGCTGACAACTTTTGGTCTAGTTGTTGAACCATCTCGGGATCATCATCTCGAAGACAGACAAATTCACCCAGAGTGTGCCAGAACTCCAACTCCCGAAGACGATGGTGATCAGTACTGCCCTCAACTGGAGCTGTAAGATCATTTCTACTGGCGGTTCTGCCCGTAAGCAAAGACTCAAAGACAATCAGGCGGTTTGATGCCTCCGAAGGGTCATCGCTTGCAGGGACAGTCTTGAACTCTTTGGGGCCATTTGCAGCTGCATCAGTGGCGGCTGTATTGACCATCTTGGCGAGCGACCAGACAATTCTGGCCTCAACGCTTGCTGTATAGCCCATCTCCTTGTGATCGCCTTGCTGGGTCTTGGCAAACTGGTGAAGAAGAATGTTGAATTGATCTAGCAAGCCCTTGTTGTTAAGCATTCTGTTGAGACCTTTTGTTGAGAACCATTTCGATTCAAGGAAGTTCTCCAGGCCGGGTGCATAAATGCTGTAGTAAAGGTGCTTGGTCTCTTCACTCTTGTTCTGTAGCTGAGCTAGATCCGTGGCAGAAGGAGTAGGTGCGACACCACCAAGATGAAGGAGTGCTTCGACGGTTCGTTTTGCTGTCGGAATGGTGTAAGCGTCGTCCTCATCTTCAACAATCAATGGGGATGTGTAATATGGAAGACCCCCTCTCAAAGACAGGGCCTCTTTCTTGATATCTATGCTTGCGCTTGTGTGCTGGAGATTTGGCATACCTGGTGAAGATCCATATGCGACAGATTGAGGGACTGCGCTGACTGCGACCGATCCCCCATCCCCAACCAAGGCTGGGTCAATGGCAGATGTATATTCGGGGAATTGTGCGCTGCCCGATCCTGGAGAGCTGACGCCGGCCGACATGGCGCCATCGTAGTTTCCTGCCATTGTTTGACCTGGGTATTGGCTCATTGCAGGTTGGGTGCCGTAGGGATTTGAAGTTGAGGTTGCGGGCATCGCTTGCATCGAGTTGGCGAGGGCTGGTTGGATTGCTGCGGGGCCAGGTTGGGCTTTAAAAATCGGATCGTATCCCAGGCATTCGCGCTTCGACTTCTGGCAGTTTCTGCAGTGCGGATGAGCCTCGTCGCACTAAAAATGATGTCAGTGAGGGTGTTCGCGATGGTGTTTTTCCACGACGCGATCTGCGGAATGATTGTAGATCGTGGATCGCGAAAATAAATAAAAGGCACTGGAAGCGCGTCTCGTCTCTTTCACGCTCTCGGCTTGGGCAAGCTCATGTGCCTTCGCCTATGGACTTTAGGTAGATTCGCTTGGAATAAACGAAAAGAGTCCATCGCAACGGAACCTCGACCTGTTCCCGCATCCAACCCACTCGAAAAAACAACGAAAGCAAAAGTGCGCGGTACTGACCTTGATTCTGCGCTTGCGGCAAGTGAGGCATCCTGTCTTTGTGCGACGCTTGATTTCCTATTGCAATGGCACGTCAGCAAACACGCACGATACAACTCGATCGATTCCCTCTCCGCCGCCCGAGGACATGGCTGGCATTGAAGCTGGCGCGCGACCTGGAGCTGGAGCCGGCATCGAACGCACCTTTTTATGACGACCGCCCGACATGACTCTGTTGTCTGGAGTGACGGGTAGAGCGTATCGCATGTTCTGACCACTGGGATCAGAAGTATATTGGTGTTGTGGATGAGGGAGAGTTTGGCCGCCGTTGTGATAGTACGGCTGGCCTCCCCCGACGGTTGGCAGACCGGAATTCATGGCGTGGTGGCTCGATTGTTGCTGTTGATCAAGTGTGCGCATCGAGGGAAGGGACAATGAACCGTTGCTGCCCGTAGGACTGGCGCGGTATGGCTCGTTCTGGCTAAGGGTCTGTGGCGCGTAGCCGTACTGGGCGTTGAGGGAGGAAGGACTTGGGTAAGAAGTGCTCGGCGAAGGATAGTTTACGGGTTGACGCTGTCCACCTTGCGGGTGTTGCGCATTCGACATCGAAGGTGAAGCAAGCACGGCGGAGGGGACGAGGACGAGGTCGTCGACGTCAAAGGCCGAAACCGAGGATGCGGCGGCGGCGACGGGTGGTGGTGGGAGTTGGTGCTGCAACGGGTGCTGCAATGCTGCAATTCTGCCACTACTGGCTACTGGACGGCTCTATTCGAGGTGAGTGCGAGGAGTGCCCGTGGCGGTCGCAGTCGTAGTGCGAGTGTGAGGTGAAATGCGGTTTTGCTGCTGCGCCATAGACCAGACAGATAGTCCGGAAGCACTATTTGGTCAGACGCGATCTGGGGCGATGGGAGGATCTGGCTCTGGCTGCTGGGCTGGGCTGGGCGTGTGCCTGTTGGCTGTTGGTCGTGGTTTGGTATGGTATGGGAGGTTGCGGTACGGCAAGTGGTAGGGTGCTGCACTGCTCTGCACTCACTCACTGCTCGCTGCAGCACTCGAAAGCTCGAGACTCGCCGCCAGGGATGCCTAGAAAGTAGAAAATTCGGTCCAGTGCGGACACACGGCGAGTGAATGCTTCTTTTTTCACCGCAGCGCACGCGCGATGCACCAGCCGGAAATGAGGCTATTCAGATATGCGCGCTCGCTGAGAACAGCAGCCGCGATGCGAAAGGCGATAGTATGGGCGCGCTGGCGTCGATAGAGGAGGTCGCTTGCTGTAGGCGAGCGAGTTGATGGGGTTCGCGTGCGGTGCGAAGTGGAGAGAGAAGGGGAAGGTTCAGGTAGGGGAGACGGCGTCGGGGAAGCGTGGACAAGAGTTCCGCCTTCTGAAGTATGCAAATTCACTGCGGGACACCAGTAGGAGAGAGGCATGAGGGAGGCATAAAAAACCCAGCAACCTCAGACAACCAAACTAGTCTATGCCTAAAGCAGTAATCGACTGCTGTGGTGAGGAGCCGACTGCAAGAGGTGAATCTCGTAATAAAAGCATCCAGAAGTGCCCAGCAGTTGCTTGGCAGCCATTCAAAGACGTGCAGAGCAACGGGTCCTTTCTTGCTGCCTCGAGCGAGAGCGAGGGCCTACACGCGAGAAATAGGGGAGCCTTCGCGTGTTTTCCTACCGTCCCCGTTCGACCTGCCAGATAGACGAGAAGAATGAAAATGTTGGATGCACAGGTTTGCTACTCCTTTCTTTGCCGAGCCCCTCCTCCGTACGTACAGGAGGTGAATGCATCTCACATCTCCAAAGATTGCCCATGATTTCAACTCAACTTCCAGGTGTCATCAAGAGGCACACCTCGCACTCGCACCGCTTCGCAGCACCAGCCTGCGACTCCTGGTCCCGGATCTAGCGATGGAAGGCTTATGGAAGCTTCCTCCGGCGCCTCCAGCAACAACGGGCATCTCGAAATGCAGTGTGCATCCTGTATCAGCCCTGCCCTACTGCATCCTGTACT
Source organism: Hymenotorrendiella dingleyae (assembly GCA_003988905.1). Taxonomy (NCBI): domain Eukaryota; kingdom Fungi; phylum Ascomycota; class Leotiomycetes; order Helotiales; family Helotiaceae; genus Hymenotorrendiella; species Hymenotorrendiella dingleyae. The sequence goes on from QYAP01000063.1 coordinate 62,145, forward strand.
CTAGCTCTACATATCCAGACACACACACATTTCACACCTACCGTCCCTACGTACGTCCATGGCATCAGCCTGCCTCGGGTTCAGGGTATCGACATACCATGCCGCTGGAGAACTGGTATCGATTCGGATCGATACGATCTTGTTGCTGCTGACGCCCCCCTTTTTTGATTCCTGCTACTCGTTCGCTTTGCATTGCTCGTCTCTCATCAGCTGAATGCACCGGGGGGTTTTCAGCTTGAGATTTGGCCGTGAGCACACAGCACCTCGAGACCAACCATCCCCGAACGATAGGCTCGCATTGCTTTAGCCAGAATAACATGCCAGGGCCAGCTAATTGAGCTTCTCGAAAATCATCAAATGCTGTCTCCAGCTCGCCGCCACCAGATTGCTTCGCGGCGCCCACCAAGAAAACCTCCCTCAGTAACTTGATGAGAAGTAAGATAGACGGCGGATCGATGTTTGATTTCCAGCTGTCTGTCTGTTCCACTGGATCGTCCACAGCCCTGTCCTAGCTGCAAGTGAAACCCCCAATCCAATCGCCCGCTGCCTTCTACCACCCGGCACTCATAAACCTCCCGCAACGACCTGGATCTCTCCGCATTGTTTCCGGGGAATTGAAACAAATTCATCACCACCATCAAAACATCCTGGATTCCCGCCCATCAAGGCGAAGCGAGACGAGAAAACACGCATCGCAGGACAGGAAGATCACTACAGGAGACTAACCGCTATGCACGCCATCGCCGGATGCTGGTGGCCGCCAGCAGAGAAAAGCTGATCTGACCCATGGATGCAGTACATCCATCTCTTTCTGGGGGCCAAGGATGAGATGAAGGTCGTACAGAAAGAACACGCCCAAAAATCGCCGTGTGGTTGGGCGGATGAGGTTGGCCCCGCGGTCGGGCAACAAGGCTCAAGCTCTTCCTCTTCAGTCCGAAGCCAGCTCAAAACAGGAAGCCCGCAAAGGAAAAAAAAGGATCGGGTTTTTGGGATTCCTGCCCTACCTGCCCATGATGGGTACCTGCACCGCATGAATGATATTTGCAACAATGCTTTACTGCCTCTTGCTTTTGCCGGCTAGACCCGAACGACACCTCTACAGACGACGGACATTCATAAATGTGCATATATTCCGAGATGACAGCAGCAATTGAAACGTCCGGAACAACTCTCTAATCGTCTAATCTTCACCTCCCATCACGCCTCGCTTCCTTTTTCCGGGAATCATCACATCACATCAAAAATCACATCACATCCAAAAGGTCCCAACATCATTATATTGACACACAGAAAACGAGGCTCGCGTTACCGAACATCCTATTCGAGGACTCGTCATGGGCTCCCGCATCACCGGCCGGGACTGAATTGCTCACCGGTTTTGTGTAATCTCGATGCCACGAGGTTGACGAGGATGACGCGGTGGCGAATGAGAAGGGGATGTTTGTCCAAGAGAAGTTCATGGGCGGAAGAGAGTTGTGTACGACCTCAGAAAATACGAACCTGTTGCTAGGATCACTGCAGTCACCGCCCTCTTTTCAGCCTTTCGAGTTAATTTGTGAAAATTTTTCTTCTCGCTGAAGTTTCTGGAATACTTGCCTTGACATTTCACAATCGGGAATCTTGATATACAAAGACTATGCTAAATCAAAGAAGATGGTGATGCCTGTGACTCGGGACTTACTTCTTTTCATATCGTAGTTGCCGATGTTTGCTATAAGCCGGCGACACGAACATGGGCGGTCATACGCTACTGTAATAATAGCGCCAATAGCATCATCTTAAGAACGGTTTTCATGTCACCTGACAAGCCTCCCCTAATAGGTGGACCCGCATCAAGCTTTTGGAGCCGGGAGCCGGGCCGCGCAACCAACCATTTCCTAGTCTGAGTAAGGGTTCTTGATGAAACTGACGCGCTGTATGTAAGCTACCCATCTGTCAAAACTCTGGTCCAATCGAACTTGCGATAGCGCTTCCTAAACCCTTCGACTCGTTTATCCCCTCGGTTCCAGCGACCCTGCCTCTTAATCACATCAGGCTCAATGTCCAGCATGCCGCCGATAATCTCTCTTGCGAAAAGATCTCCTTTCGGCCACCGGTTGGAGTCCTCAACGATATGGCCTAAACCTCCATCAATCTGGAACCAGGCGTGAAAGTACGGCATCTCTTTAGCAATTGAGCGACGGAAAGCCTGTTTGCCCAAACCTTCGCGCGCTCGTGCAGCGGTATCAATGAGTTTCTTATGCTGTGTCCACTCTTCATCGGAGGTTAGGATCGCTTCTTTGAAGAAGGCTGGAGCGGTCTCGCCCAGGCTATATGGCAATGGGACAACTTGCATGGCGGCATGCATTTTCCTCTGCGGGGCTGCGGCGTTTTCGTAGAACACAACATCGCGGCCCTGATCATGATACATCCGGGTCAAACTTTTCATGAAATTTCTGATTTCCTCCCATTCATCATCGTCACACTCCAACAGGTTAGTCCGATGCTGTATAGGGACGATGACAGCGCCACCTTCGCTGAGTTCCGGTTCCGTTGGTAATGTGAGGAAAACGCGGGTGCCAAGAGCCAAAAGGGGGGCAATTGGCGGTTGATTTTTGTCTTCATGATGGCAGAGTTGGCAGTTGTCCAAGATCCGATTCATCTTCTGGAATTCGCCTACGGCCGCATTTTTCAGGTTGATCTCGGACTTTTGGACTCGTTTAGCCAGCTTGTTTGCGTTATCCTCCATGTAATCGAGATCGTTGTCGAATTTGCCGTCTTTCGCAATACGCTCTGCAGCTCGCATTCCCTCGCCATAATACTGACCTTTAGTCCTCCGTTCTTCTCTAACCATGTCCTCAATGCTCATATCCTCATTTTCTTCAACAAGACCTCTCTCACGACCTCTCTTGTTGTCAATTGCCTTGACCTCTCCACGTGTCCCAGCTAACATGCGATTATCCATTTTGCCCAATACTATTACGCCGGCGTCTGGGTTTTTTGAAAAACTAGCCATCGCTTCGTTGTATTCGGCTTCTAATCTTGGAGCATCCGGTGACTTTTTTAGCTTGGCCTTCATGAGCTGGGCCTTCATACGATTTAAGGCTGTTGAATCCAATCGAATAGTAGTCGTCTGAGCTGGTTCTTCCTCCATAATTGCCCCCTGTGGTGCATCTGGTAGCTGTTTCCCTGGCTCTTCGTGACCTTTTCTAATTCCCAACTCCAATTTTCTTTCTTGAAACAAATCTCCACTCGGTTTCTCCTTCCCAACATACCCCTCCCCATAAAGCCGCCGCCGATCCAACTCTGTTTGCTCTTCACGAGCTGCGTCGAAATCTCGAAGACTCCCAAATCTTTCTATGGCAACTTCGTCTACTGTTCTTTCACTCTGTTCCGCTTGGGTATAGACAGCCTTGAGTTTGGTCATGCGCCATTGAGCCCCTGAATCGCCAAAGGTATATTCAACTTCGTCTTCTTCAGGATTGATATCTTCCAGCTTCTTGCCATCTGCCATATCCTGTAGATGAACATTTAATTCATTCTTGTGAATTTTCAAATCATAATCGGGCTTAGGCGGCGGTTTCTTCTCGACTTTCTTCGCACCTTTCTGAGTGTAATCAAAATCCATGGCTGAAGGAGCCGTCATCCAAGAGTCGCGGGTAAGCTTGGGCGCATTTGATGGCTCTTCATCGTCTGGAAGTGGTAAATCCTCATGGGGATCTGAGGTCTTTTCGTGTTTATCCCGTTTGCTATCGTCGCGATCATCTCCCCTCGAATGTCTCGACCGTTTGTGCCTACGATCATCGTGTTCGGAGTCTTCATCGTCTCGATGTCTGTGGTGTTTCGAACGTCTGCTTTCGCGATCCGAATCGTCGTCGTCGTGTCTTGACCTGTGATGTCTGGACTTGTGTCGATGTTTATGCTTGCGATCCTTGTCCCGGCTACTCTCCTTCTCACTCTTCTCCCTGGCCTTTTTTTCCTCGGCCAACGCCTTTTCAAATTCGTCGAGGCCGTCCATTGTTGTTGTTTACGGGCAAAGTCGAGGTGAGGTCGCAACAGCTCCTTGACGAAGCGACAGAAGCTTGGACCCGCGAATCGGTGAATTTCTTGGGATCCGAGCGACATCCCACTTGAGCCCCGCCATCAAGCGCGTCAATTTTCCTCGCGAAACATCCCAAGCAACACCCCGCAATCTACAAAATTTATATTCAAGATGGCGACTGCTGAGGCTCCTCAGGGCACTCAGCCTGTGGCTGTTGTTTGCGTTGGTATGGCAGGTAAGTAAAGCATAATCTACACGCATTTCAAAGCTCTTTCTGACTCCCTTCCCAGGCTCCGGCAAAACGACCTTTATGCAACGAATAAACTCCCATCTCCACTCCCAAAAAACCCCTCCATATGTGATCAACCTAGATCCCGCTGTCCGAAATGTGCCCTTCGATAGCAACATCGATATCCGCGATTCAGTCAATTACAAGGAGGTGATGAAGTCGTACAACCTTGGTCCTAATGGCGGTATCCTCACATCCCTAAATCTTTTCGCCACGAAGATAGACCAGATCTTAAACCTCCTTGAGAAGCGCACAAGTCCGGATCCAGCAAAGCCAGAAGTGAAACCGATTAAGAATATCTTGGTGGATACTCCTGGGCAGATTGAAGTCTTCGTGTGGAGTGCATCTGGAGCTATCTTGCTAGATTCTTTGGCATCTACGTTTCCTACGGTCATTGCATATATCATCGACACTCCCAGAACCGCATCAACTAGCACGTTTATGAGCAATATGTTGTACGCCTGCAGTATTCTATACAAAACGAAACTTCCCATGATCTTGGTTTTCAACAAGACGGATGTTAAGGATGCGGAATTTGCCAAGGAATGGATGACGGACTTTGAGGCATTCCAAGCTGCTTTGAAGGACGAGGAGGAGAATGGAAGCTTTGGAGGCATGGAGGGAGGAGGTGGTATGGGTGGAGGAAGTGGCTATATGGGATCATTGCTAAATAGCATGAGTCTTATGTTGGAGGAATTCTACAGCCATCTTAGTGTTGTTGGTGTCAGTTCTATGACTGGGGCTGGCATCACAGAATTCTTCGAGGCAGTTGATGAGAAGGCCAAGGAATTCAATACAGATTACAAGCCAGAACTGGAGCGCAAGAGAAAGCAGAGAGAGGAGGATAAAATTGCAAACCGAGAAAAGGAGCTGGGGAAGCTCATGAAAGATATGGCAGTTTCTGGCGAGCCTTCAACGAAGAAGCCCGCAGTAGATGTCGATATGGATGTCTTGAGTGACATGGAGGAAGACGATGACGCCGATGAAGACGAAGAGGGCTTGACTGGGAGATACAAACAAGCTCTCGCAGATACTACCGGCAACGATGAATCAACTGGCGAGGATCACAGCTTCGCTCGCTACATTCGAGCAAGTCAAAAATGAGTAACGATGGGAACAGCATAATGAGAAGTGGATAATTCAAAAATGGCGTTGGTAGGAATTTCTGGCATGAAATTAGGGCGCATCTCTGATACCAATAGATAGGTTTTCCGAATAGTCTGAATTGACAATTGTAATGCGCTTCTCCATCTTGCCCTTTCTTTCGTATCCCCTCAAAATGCAACCCTGTACGCCCAGTTTTCCCAAGGTACAACTCGTAGCCTTTTCGTTCCTTTCCCCAGATCTCCCAGCGCGCATGCTTTCTTTATGGTATCATATCTTCTCTCGCGTCCAGTTTCTGTCTTCACCGCGCCTCGAACTGCACCATTCTACATGTCCCATTAGTATACCGCCTGTCCACCTTCACGGGAGTCCCTATCTCACCTCTTCGTCCGCTCCTTGTACAATACACGATGTCCACACTCCTTGCACCGAATAGGATCACCTCTCTTCAAAGGAACCTTCTGATTGCAATCGCCGCAGAGGTAGTTGATCGCGGGACCGTCGCCTGCGCCAGTGCCAAAGGCATCGCGTTGTGTGGAGGGCGCCTGGGTTGGGACTTGGTATTGCGAAGACATGATGGCTGCGGAGGTTGTTTTGTATCGAGAGCGAGGGTTTGGTGGTACGGTGTTGTTTGATGGTTGTGGTTGTGGTGGGGTGTGTCAAGGTTTCGAGATTTGAAATGCGAGGCTGAGGTTTCCTTTGTCGGTCGGGTCGGCTCCAGAAAATTTAGTGCCAAGAACGGCAGAACTGTGGGGGCGTTTCCTGTTTGGGTTGCGATCCCATGCCGAATTCGATTCACTTGAACCTTGGAGGTTCGTTTGATGTGAAGGGAAGTGAGAAATACGAAAGTTGGAAAAGTATCTCACGGAAAAGCACAAATCGATTCATGAAAGAAGTGCTTTCTCATCTGTTTTCGCTAAAATATCGAGATGATCTCGAAATCCAGTGCCTTTTCCGTACATGGAAGTACGGATTTTTTTTTATCTGTCGTCGCATCTATCTTCATAGCTACTTTGATAGATGCAAAGTACCCGATGGAAAAGACTTTGGACCAGGCGAACTAGGCTACCCGTATTAACTCGGAGTAGGAAATCAAGCATTATTAGCGACTTTATAATGATCTCGGCATCTTAGAAAGGCACAGATCTGATGAGGCATTTAAACCTCAACGTCGTATTTTTGCGTACCCCTTCGTGGCCCTGGACCGATAATGCAGGTCCATCCAGATACAGTACGACAGCTCTTCTAAGGTTACATTTACAACCAGAGAGAGTCGGTGAGACTTCTGTATGACAGGTCGCAGGTACAGGAGAGCATGCCAAAAACGGCGACTTTGAAAAAAGAACGCGTAGCCGTTAGTAGTTACACCGCACCAAAAGCAGAATCGCACCATCTCGTTGCGGAACTCGTATTGAACTCGTGGTTTTGGGCCATACTATTTCAATTGCAATAAGCTTTTTTTTAAATGTATTGAAGGATAGAAAGGAATGTGGGAATAAACCGAGTGCATATTGACGTTTAAGACATCAAGTATTGGTGAAAATGCGCCGGATGTTTTGGGCGGTGCACCAATGCCTTGACGACCCCTGCATCGTTCTTGATGACTTCAACTCCTTCCGCGCCTTCCTCGTCTCCAATGCCAGAACAAATCACCAAAACAGGTGGGAGCGCGAGCATTTGGCCGTCTTGTCCTTTTGCCTTAAATTACCACCCATACGCTCGTTGTATCTATTAATTTATACATACCCGTTCTCAGTTCTACTCCACAACCATTCCATTTTTCCCACCAAGTAGAGCTGGCTCAGCCGTGCCCCTCTTTTTCCAGAACCTCTGATCTGATCTGATCTGATCTGCAAGAGGACCTTGAGCACCGCAACAGCAACATATTTTGCATTTGGAAGCGCATGGGTAGCCATGGTGAGTTGGGAAATTTATAGGCGCCTGTGAATATCGCAGCTCAAAACTAATCTGTTCTTTGAAAGGGCTGTTGCGTTTCCGCCGACCGCGCCTCATCGCCATATTCCCCAGAACAACCCAATTCCTCCAGTCGCGGCATAACAAATTCACATTCACAATCTGCAATCCCAAGACCTTCTACACACGCTTCTAGTCATAGCAATCGTCATTCGCAACATCAGCCATCTGCGCCTCTCTCGGCGCACCTTAACCGACCATTAAAAGTCCACATCTGGACTTGCAAAAATCGAGTATGGACTCGGGCAGATCTCGATCGGGAGCGCACCGATTTCTTTGACACAAGAGTAACAGGCCGGCCAGAAATATGGCAAACTCTACAAGCGGTCCTGCAAATTATTTGGGCTGGGGGCGACGCTGACGATGCTGATGGAACGGGCACAGCTCAGACCATACTGGACGCTGCTGCTATTACATTACCGACTGGTGATCTGGCAAACGGTGCCTATGATGGATTCGGGGCTTTCTATCCCATGCCTGAGCACATAGTAGCTGATCCACAAAATATGGAAAGAACGCCACCAGTCATAATCAACAACGATGAAGGAAATAAGACTTCAGACAGCGAAGAACCCAGTGAAGAAGAGATTCTACGGCGGCGAGAAGAGAAGGGCAAAGCGGTTATAAGCACAGCCGATTTAGTCAATGTGAGGGCAAGATTAAGTGATGGCGTAGGACCAGATCTACAAGTCAGCATCGGGAAGAACGACACTGTTCGGTTACTAGCCAAGAGAATTCTCGAAGAAGCAGAAGTAAGTTCCCCAATGCGCACAAATTCTTCAAGAAACCACCAACTAATAACCCACCAGCTCGAACCCCCAAAATCAATCAGAATCGCCTACCTGGGCAAGATCCTGAAGGAGACCCAATCTTTAACAGCGCAAGGCTGGAACGAAGAGCATATGGTTAACGCATTAGTATTTGGATAACGATAACCAATGGAATTGTACATAGGCGGAGGAGTTTTCCCCAACAGCGGCTCGGCTTGCTTGGTAATAGCCCCTGAAACAGACAGGCGTTATTGTCAACAGCATCCGGCACATCATACACTTTACTTTGCAAGGGGATTTTTGGCGAAGGCAAGGGATTTTTTTTTGGCTTATACCCCCCGGCGTTTTTCAATTCGAGGATTCCATATCCATTTCTGGAATGCAAACTCTACTATGCGAGCGAAACCCCGAGTCTTTTTGCTGTGTTTGTGTGTAATGAGCGGTTTAGCATGTGGAAGTGCATGGATAGCATATATGAATCAGGAGTACCCCGAGGTCTTTTTTTACTCACTAAGCGAACAATTCTTAATACACATCATAAGAACATAGACTGATGCTCCTTTTGATCTTCCTCTTGGTTCTTGGAGTGAATTGCCTAGCTCTATCTAGGGCTCGACAAATGTTCTTAACAAGAACGTTAAGAACGGTTAAAAACGTTCTTTAACCGTTCTTTATTATTATAAAAACTTAAAGAATATAGCATAAAAAATTATTATGAAATTATATACAAATTATACATGAAAAGGATACGGTAACAAAGATTAACAACTTCGGTACTCTGTGTATCGCTTGAATATGCCTTGAAAAGAGGTAACTCCCTTGTATTTGATTGCTTACCGTCGTTATCGCCGTTACTATTACTATTACTACCCTTACCACCTAATAATATATCCTCATATATAGCACGTATAATATATTAAGAACGTAGTTAACCGAACACCAAAACACACCAATTATTTAACATAACGGTTTTAACATGTTCTTTATTTTAAAAACCGTTTTTAAAAGACCCCTAGCTCTGTCGAGTAGCTATGATAGAGATATGTTTCGTGCAAGCGAAAACGTTCAGGTGCGAAGACTATGCTGCGATGGGCTCTGCAAGTCTCGTCACAACTGTCTTACCCTGTTGCTAGTACCTTTTCCCCCAGGGTACAAGACAGTGGCTGTAAAGACTCTTTCCGCATCGGATTGGACAGGATAGTGGTTTTATGCTTGTAACGTCGATTTTACAGCAAAATAAACCCAGAAATAAGATCCTTTCGGAGTGTCGTCCAATCTGATATGGAAAGGGGTTGTACAACGGGCATCACGAGGAGGGGGGCAAAGACATGCAATGGCACAAATGGAGAGTCAAGGTTGAAACAAGAATCAATTTACTATCTAACGACATCTCACAACCAACACCATTACGATTGTCCCACCTCATCTTGACCATGGAATGAACCTAATAATTCGAGGTTAGCTCAAATCCTCCGACGATAAATGATTTGAATTTGAGGCAAAGAACGACTTTCTCAGTTCTCCAAGGTGAAAATATATGTTTCGTCAAAGATTGACTCGGAAAGAACACAGCGAATATTTGGATTCATCATAGCAAAGACGGATGACGGATAGAAGTTCAAAGGAGTATGAGCTTACCTGGAAGATGATAGGCGCAAACCCGAGTTCTTGACCCGTTACCTATACAAGAATGGACGTGTCAGCAAAGACCCATCGAAATATTGATAATTTTGAGACCTGAAAATTGTAGACAATAAGGCAAATGTCAGGCTGAGAAACTGTTAGCCAAGTCCAATGCGAGTTCAATCACCGAACCACACATACCTCATTAAATCAGAATTTTTGTTATACGTTCAGCGACCCGTGAAGGTCTCAAACAGTGTGAATAAGTTTCATCATTTGATGCCATAGTCCCATGAAAAGAATGCACGAGGAAGTATGTTTACCTAAAGAGCAATGTGTTAGCAGATGTTTGGACCCAGGCGGTGTTCGTAGATCGCAGAAGCATCATGCAATGGATCAGCTGACGAGTTCTCAACAAGCACTTCCCAACCGTCTACCCTCACAAGGTTTGTACGCCTTGCTTTGATGAGAAGTAGGGGCGAGAGTGCGCAGTCTGTCCGCCCGTTCGTTCAAAGTTCGTCATGGTATGCATGTGATGGGAGACTCGAGGGATAAATATGTACCTGAACATCGAGACTGGTTAGCAGGATGTCATTGATGAGAGAACCAAACAACAAATGAATTGAAACGAGAAGGGTCAGACAAGGCTGAAACTTAAGAGACAGAATCTACATGATAACTTCAGAATGAGGAATTCCTATAGTGTCAAATGATCATCACACCCAAGGCAGAGCAAGCAAAAGAAAAATCTTGTACGAACCTTTGAAAGTTGAGTGCCAGACTCGCATTTGGGCGCGTCGAAAAAATCGAAGGCAGGTCTTCTGTGGAAAGTTAGCAGTGCGCTTGGCCGCCAACATCTTGCGAAAGGTAGTGAAGAAAGTAGTTCAGAATAAAATACAAATCCCCATTATAGGTAAGAGTTGGATTGTTCAATTGTGTGTTTATCTCGTCATGAAATGGATTGGCGGCGGGGGAAGGTGCGCGCGCAGCTTACCTGTGAAAACTTCGCGCCCAGAATAATACCAGGCGCATTGAGGGCCGTCAAGGCACCTCGAAGAAAATCATGTCCGTAGAATCATATCCATGCGAGGATGAGGATGTTGGCGACCGGTCAAGGAATTGTTGTAGGAAGAGAAAAGTTCGCGGAAGCTCGAGAAATATTTGAAGTGGGCGCAAAGCTCTTAGCGCGGTTCTGGACCCACGCTAACCGAAAGCGACCAAGCGCCATAATCCCAGCTGTGGCGCTTCTCCACAACGATATCAGTGGCGAAGCCGCCCCTCCTTGTTGTTCCCGTCAACATCACTCTTACTTCATTCTTGTAACTACCTATCTTTCAAAGAGTTGTCATCATGGCAGCTTCCGGAGGGATTTGGGCTCCTATAGCCCTTAGAACTCTGAAGTAAGTAATACAAATATCGGAACAAAGTCATCATCGCCTTTGACTCCGGGGCTTCCCGCAATCCGAGTACTGACGTCGATTAGGCATGCCTTCAAGAAGACTTCGAATCTTCTGAGAGCTCGACTCTCAGAACTACCACGCCTCTCGAGGACCGAAATCAATGAACTTCAACCTATTTTGGTACGAAATCCACCACGGCAACCAGTACACCCAGCCGCGCTTCTGCGACAAAGTAAAGGAAAATGGTATACGACTCACAGCGCTATCAATGCATCTCTCCGTCGGTTTATGAGCACTGGCGCAGAGCATGCTCCTAAATTCAATCGCGCTTCCTTACCTTCCTCTTCCACTGCGCGAGCAGTAGGCCGATTGACTGTCCGAGCTCCATTTGCGTCTACACTTCGTCCAAATCTCACCGGTGGTGCCTTGCCACGCTCAGCAGGCGGTTATGGACTCGGTGGAGGTGGAGGAGCTGGAGCACGATACTTCTCCCACACCCCGGCAGCTCCAGCGCAGGTTGTAAACAATGTTTCAACTGCAGTTAGGGCATTCCTTCTTTCTGGCCAAAAGGCTCAGTATGATGGAACCACATCTATGGGCGAGAAGCGATTTCGAGCTGTTACCGCACTTCAAGAGGAAACCTGTCGCAAGATGCGTTCCATGCCAAAGCATACTCCAGGATCTTTCATCGACTTTCAAATTAACCCCACCATCACCGCTCTTTCTCCACTTGGCGCAGCATTCCCCATTGCTACCGCCATGGAAATTTCAGCACCTCACTTGAACACTGAGGGCTTCTTGGATGTTCTCTCCGTGGATTTCGCTCGTGCCTTGAAGGATTTCGCTGCTACAATGAACGATCTCAAGCGTCTTGCTACTCTCGGCGATCTACCTATCACATTAGAGCAGAAGTCTATCATCAGAGTTAGATTTCCAGGATGTGACATTGAAGCAGTGGAAAGCCTCTGTGATGAAGTTGGCGTACAACGCGGTATCATCTATCAAGATGAAGACTTCGATCAAAGTGTTGGAAGTGACGTAGCTCTGATGTTTCCATATGCATCAAGCTCCATACATCCTCTATCCTCACCCGGTGGTTCTCTACGATCACAAATTGGTCACGATTACGAAGAACTCGACGAAGAGGACATCTTAGACAATCCATGGCTTGAAGGCTATGTAAGCATGGGCGAATCAAGCTCTCACGAATCCGACTACTTTACCAAACCTCAAAAATTACAAAACTCGACCGCTGAGTATGAAGGTTTGGAAGGCATCTATCGATTCTTAGAGCAATGCGACGACGCGCGAGGAAGACTGTAAACTTTCGAACTATCTATTTCCTTTGTTGGACACTCCCTTGGGATCTAGATTGGGACAGCTGTGAGATATGGCGGGTGATATTTATGGAAATGGGAAATTGCCAGCGACCTTTGGTGTATTGTGGTAACGGAACTGGTTGGGAATAGGACACTTTCGCTCAGCTGTACCTAAATTGCAGATAGTATGCAGGAATTTCAATGTTTGCTTTTGAGGATTTTGTGCATTTTTACTCACGCAGCGATCTCTCCAATACAAACCCTTGTAAGAACAAACCTTGAAACCCTATCACCGCTCACTCTTTTCCCGATATATGGAAATTCTCTTGCAAGAAAGAAATCCGATTCTGGTACTCTCTATGCTAAACATATCCGTCACAAAAATAATCAAACTACAGACACAAACTAAATGCCGAAATAATCGGAAATACCAGGTAGCTAGAAGACAACCCAATCAAGCCCTTTCCCCCTCTTCTTTCCGGGGGAACTTCCCCCATCCAAAAACCCCCACATTTCACAAAATGAGAAAATAATTCGAAGTGTGGGACTCGAGAGCAGTAGACCTTGGCAATATTATTATAGAACTTGTTCTGCATATACTGTAACCTCATAGGTGGTAGTGAAAATCTGGATTTATCTTATGATTTCTGGAATAGGGTAGGGGAGTTGTTTGGGTGTGAAAGGTAGGAGAGGGGAGGGGATATTTCGTTGGTATGGGCTTTATGGTTATCGTATTAATTAATATATAAGCCCACCCTTTCCCCCTAGTTTGCGGTAGATTATCATAGTGAATGAAGGCTAGAACGGGAAAGGTGTATTTATCGTCTTAGCTCTCTTATTCTGATCTTTGTTCTCTCTTATAAGGATTTAAACTGGGAGGTCGTGGGCTTATAATACGGTACAGGCGTAATCGTTATAGTTGTGCTTGTAATTGTAAGCAGCATGAGATATTGAAAAGGGAGTTTTGGCAAGAGGTAAATTTTGTGTGGCGTGAAGTGAGGATTTTACGAGGATTTTATAGATGGAAGCTACTTGACCCTTCATTGCACTTTCAGACATATCAAAAACCCCAGAACGTGAGATCAACACTTCATTGTCTCTACACTAACAGCCAAGCTCATCTATTACCACCCTACTCATCATCCCCAAAAAACACCTTTACGGGCAACCACGCATCCCCACAAACCTTAAACCGATCCTTCAGTCCATCCAGAGTCTTCACCTCCTCATCACTCAACTCCCAACCATCAAGCTCAAAATTCTTCTCTATCCTTTCCGGGTTCACAGACTTCGGAATCACGGACCAACCCTTTTGGATTCCCCAAGCGAGGAGCACTTGTTGGGGGGTTTTCCCTTTGGAGGAGGCCAGGGAGAGCAGGGTTTGGTCTTTGTAGAGGGGAGAGTTGGTGCTGCCGAGGCAGGAGTAGCCCGTGCTGTGGATGCCTTTGGAGGCGTTGTAGGCGACGAGTTTGGGGGAGGGGTTGTTGGGGTGGAGTTCGATTTGGTTTACGGCGGGGACGATCTGGAGGGTGTTAGTGGGGGAGGGGGGKGGGAATGTGAGGGATTGTGGCTATGGAAATTGCACGGAGAGGTGGATAGCTCATAAGTGGTTGAAGTGTAAGAGAAGGGTAAAGCGCTAGCTCTAGTCCATTGACTAACGTCCAATTGCCACTCCAGTTACGGATAGGATTCGGAGCGTGAAGGGGGGGTTTTGAAGGGATATTAGACGATATCAAAAGTACCAAAAAAAAGGGGGGTACATCAAAGAAAACAACTTACAGTAGTCGTAGGCGCATTCAACAAAATCTCCAAATTCTTAATGCCAAAGTTGCTAATCCCAATATTCTTAACCTTCCCAGTCCCAACCAGCTTCTGCATCTCCGCCCACGTCTTAACGAAGTCCCAGTCTGGAAGGTGTTTCTTAGGATCACTAGGGTCGGTAGAGGATGGCCAGTGCACCAGGTATAGATCTACATAATCGGTGCCGAGGGAGGCTAGAGAGGAATCGATACCCTCTTGGACTCGTTTGTGATAGGTGTTGGTAAGTTTAGTGGTGAGCCAGATGTCGGATCTTGGGACGCCTGAGTTTTTGATGCCGCGGCCGACTTCTGCTTCATTGCCGTAGGCGAACTAGACGAGTGTGAGATTGGGAATTGGAAGTGGTTTTGGGAGTGGGTGGACGTACGGCAGTGTCGATGTGACGGTATCCTTTTCGTAGAGCAACCTCGACGGCTTTCTCAACCTCGTTTGGTGCAGATTGCCATGTACCTAAACCAACCGCTGGGATCTTATCCCCAGTGTTGAGAGTAAAAGTTTTGCTGGAAAGTTGAAGTTGTGAGCTGAATGGTCTTCTGAAAGTAAGATGGGACACGATTTTGGCAAGTCGTTGCAGACCTCTGCTAGACATGAATGGGGGCTATGGTGGGTGAAGGTGGGATAAGACTTACGAAGTCGTCGACATTTTGAGTGAAATTTACGATATAATATGAGAGTTATTTGATTCTAAGAGAGACAGGGAAGGGAGCAATAAGGAATTGAAAGAGAGAATTGGGAGACGCGTTTCTACTTATACTTCTTGGAACTCTAGAGATAGCTCCCGCTCCCCATTCTGTCTCATTTCAACCCTCCACTACGCCACTAGGTGTGGAGGTCGTTTTGAGGAGTCAATGACGAGAGAGTATTTCCTCTGCAGTAGATAAACCCAGCACCCGGATGTTCAGGTGGGTCGAGCCCAAACAAGTTAAGATGCCCTGCAGACTGCGGACATCCCACCTATAGAACGCGAAGAGACCAGCCCATCGGCGAAGGGGGCCAAATGGAGGGGTAGAGGGGTAACGGCCGAAGTTCCTTGCAGTGGATTTCATGGATTTTGGGTGACATTGACGTGATGTGCGCCTATCATTATGCATATTCGGCCGCTCTTTTCTGATATTTCGACGTTCCTGGAAGCTGTGAGAAATTGATAATCACAGTACAGTGGGCTATGAGATAACACTCTCTGGGAAGACTGTCTCGTTGCGAGTCAGTTCGGAATGTCCCATCTTGACTGGGAACATTTGCCAAGTTCATGGAATGAGGATATACATCCGACTCGGATGTCAAAACGTATTTTACCCGTTACGTGGATGTGCTAAAGGAGAGTTTGGGGTACTCCGTAGGCAAGAAATTTGACCGGTTTGATACGTGTTCGATACTGATGCTTCGGCTTCTTCCCCAGAACTCTGAGAAGTATTCGGATAGAAAGCCTTATCTGAAAACTCTCGGATGACGGCAAACGGCATACGAGTTAGCTAAAACTCGGGCAACACCGCGCTGAATTCGTTCGGGCAACTCAGTTGAAAGTTGAAGCTGGAGTGGAGGATGAAATAAGACCATCACGTGTGCAAACCCTTATCCCCGACATGGTTGTCCCATTCCGCGCCAGCCTTACCAGGAGTGAGTGAACCTTGAGCGCAACTTCATCGAATCCCTTCAATCCAAATACCACCCCACGATGTCTTCCGGCTTCGTTTCCGGTGGAACGGCAGATGCCCCAGTAGAAAGAAGCGACGAATGGCTCACAGCGCAAAAAGAAATCGAAGCCAACATCGTCCGCAAAGCCGAGGCGGCGCGTCAAACAGAAGGAAAGAGTCTCTTCGAGACCTTACAAGCAAATAAAGGTATTTCAAGACAAAACAATGCCAATTACATCAAGGCTCTTTGGCTGATCACGCAGGGGTGCGTTGAACACTAGCCGCAAAAGAAGATGCATTCGCAGAGGCAAGCAGACTATCGAACCAATTCCGCGCGCTCGACCAAGATGAAGTTGAATTCCTGGACTCGGTGTTGGAAAGTACGAGAGCAGAAGAGGCGCGCGTGAAGAAGGAAACGGCCGAGGGACTGGCTCTTTTCCGTCAACAGCAGGAAGAGGCAGATAAGAAGGCACGAGAGGGTGGTGAGGGAGCACCAATTGCGGAACAGGGATCTCCGACGGTGGAACAGGAATCTTGGGTGGCTGGTGGGAGGAAACGTAAGCGTACGAAGGAGAAGGAGATTCTCAAGGGCGTGAAGGTTCGCAGGTCGTCGACTGCCAATGAGTCTGAGAAGCAAGTTGGCAAGGCGGAATCCGAGGCGAATAGCCCGACAACGAAGGCCACTGAAACGAAGAAAGCAGAGCTCTCGAAACCCAATTCTACGCAGCCAATTCAAGCCAAAAAGCTACCCGAAGATTCATCGGCAACCAAGAAGGTTCCAGAGCCTAAAAAGGGATTAGGTCTCGTCAGTTACGGATCTGATGATGATGATGACTGGTAAACACCATAGAATTGTTTTGGCTTTTTAGGCGTTTGGGTTTATGGAAAATATACCACAAGGGGAATTGAAACTAGAGGTATTCTGGCAAACTGTAGAGCATTCATCGAAAGATTGACTATCAAGGGAGCTTATTGCAGGTCATCTATTACTGAAACTGTAAGAAATCAAGCTTCTATCTATTCTCTTCTATCATCGCTTTCATATTGTTTAAGCATAGCCAATATGTGTGGCAATCCGCTAGTCAACAGTTCAACAGTGAATGTCTACACAGTGGTCGAATCGATAGTCTCTGCCCATTTCCTCGAATCAGGGGTTTACCAAACCACGCAATCATACATCATCTAATTCCTCAGTGGAAGAGCCGCAAAATCGGGCCCCGCATTAATTGGCTTAGAGCGCCCCCCTCTCCCGTTTTTGACCTCATTGTCCTAGGATATCTGAGAGAATAGAGGTTAAAATGACAGAGGCCCTGAAAACGGGAGAGGGTGCGTTCACGGATGTACCTCTCCCGTTAACCTCAATTCTCTTTAATGGTCTGGCACAATGACATAAAAAAACGGGAGGGGATGGCGCTCTGAACCAATTAATACGGTATCCCAACGCCTTCTAATGCTCCGTATGCCCCCCATACCCGCCCCAAATCTCCATATATCAAAATCGATCTCTGAACAGAGCATATACATATAAAACCACACTGCAAATACCACACCCCCGATATCAATGGTATTCCACACACCGCCAATCCTACAACATACTCCCAATTCTATAACTTCTCTTTACTAATCCTCTCCATCTCCCTCCCAACTTCCACCCTCAACTTCGCCGCCAGCTCAACCGCTTCCTCATCATCCAACTCACTCCTCTGCCCCCTCCCAAACATCGTAAAGGAGCGATTGCGTAGTTCAGGCGTTAGGCCTGGCCGAGGAATCAGGTGGAAGTGGACGTGGGGAACGACTTGTGCTGCTGCCGCTCCTGTTTTAAAAGTATTGGTTAGCACAAAATCCTATATTTTCTCCAACTCGCATTTTCCAAATCCACAACGCATCTTGTCTTTAGAGATGGGAAGGTAAAGTCACCATTGTTCTGAACGATGTTGCTATCGAAGACTCCTGTAATTCTTCCCAAAACCCTAGTCAATCGCGGTAACCACACACCCAAAGCCCCAGCCTCCGACTCCGACACATCGCTTATCTTCTCATGGTGATTCCGCGTCGTGACGAGGAGGTGTCCCGGGGCTAGGGGCATGATGTCTAGGAAGGCCATGCATTCTGGCGTGGAGAGGACGACGAAGGAGGAGGGGGATGTGAGGGTGTGGTCTGCTTGCGGGGTTTGGGAGGGAGGAAAGGCCGAGGCGATTGCGCAGAAGGGGCAGGTTGAGGGCGAGTCTGGCATTGTGGCAAAAGAAGGGGGGTATGTTAGGGCATTGGATTCTTGGTGAGGTTGGATAGGTGGAATTGGGTTTGGATGTTGATAGAAGCTCTCGCTCGTGCTTGTTTTGGAGCCCGATGACAGGATCGTCATTTAGCGCCGAGGTTGAAGCTTGAGGAGCTTGGGCTCTGGGGAAGCACAGCATTTACAGGGGGTCTCCTGCAGTGTAAAGAAACGAAATTTTGGTACGAGTCAAAGACTCAAAGATGAATTTAATTTTAACCTGTGTAGCTCGAAATACTCATCGGACTTGGTAGAAAAATGAGGATTGGGTATCTTTTGCAAAGTTTTGTCCTTCTAAACAATCTCCAATTCATCTCTTCGGGCCCAACGCCAGGGAAGGGGAGGCGTTTATTTCTCGTTATGTTGAAATTTTGGCAAAGCAGATGACATATTTGTCGTGCTCAAAAAAGGTATCTTTTCCTAATAGGCACCCTCATCGAAATGCAGCTTTGAAGCCCTTAAAGTAACCTTTTCTGAAAGGATTGAGATCGTTTGCCGAAACTCCATTCTCCTTTACTCTTTCATCGCGCACGGTGTCGAGGACTTCCGAGTCTGGTATTCTTCGATAGGTTATGAGTTTTCTCGACCCTATTATCATTAGCAGGCGTTTCATAGATTGAGCCCCAGATTAGACCAAATGATTACTAACATCTATTGAACTCTTGAGTGCAAACGCTGACAATCTCGAGACATGGATGCTGGGGAATTTTTATCTCCTGGTCCTCATCATTTGCAGTTGGCATCCAGAAAGATAGTCGCCCGTTATCTACAAGTGATACAGACGAGAATTCTAGTATATCATCTAGCATGGCAAGAAAGCTATATGGCTTTTTGGGTGGTATGTAGGCTTCTTCTCTGTCAAAGGATTAGCTAGGGATCGCACTGGTTGTAGAAATTAGTTACTCATGATGCGCCTTTCCATCTCTATACACCACTTCTTTTGGTTTATTTGGGTCTCTGCTTCCCAGAACCTTTAGACCTTCTCGAACTCCGTATGGGGGATCGCAAACTATTCCGTCAAAGATTCTCGATTTTCGTAAAGGCGTGTTGGTTAGATCAGCAATGAAGCTGTCGCCAAAGCTATTGGTAATGCCGTACTGCACGAAATTTGCGTATAAATTTGGCTTGGTTTTTCCTCCTTTGCCTCTGATGCTTCGTCCATCAATATCACTTCCGAAGGACAGCGCGCCGAAATGTGCAGTGGCAACCGGAAAACTACCAGAGCCGACAAATGGATCATAGAAAAGTTTTCCTGGAGCGGCCAAACTGATATTGGCTGTGATGAGAGCGAGTTCAGCATCCATGGATGTAGTGCAGATGTACTTTCTCTTCTTCAAGTCGTATGTATTGATAGCATCTCTATCACTACCGCTGATGAGTCTGCCCAGGTGGACAGAATGTGGCTCGTAAACTCCTAGCCTCAGAGAATTAAACTGCCATTCTTCTGACAAGCAAAACTCCTGGTCTGCGCCTTTCATCTTGATCGGCCCATCGAAGTCCAAGAAACGGAAAGCCTCAATAAGTTTCGTTTGCGTAGTGGTAGATCTGGTTCCCTGGAAGGAATCTACGACAAATTTGAAAGAGCAGGTCTTGTAAAGAGGCCATAGATGCTGTGAGATTCCTCGCACATTATCATGGAGGTCTTCATAACTTGAGCCGCTCCCCCAGACTTCATAGATCGCTTTGGCAAGGATGCTTCTCCTAACCAGCCTCCTGGCAGCGTCTTCTGATGGTAACTTGACGAAACAAAATGGCGACTTCACAGCGTGAGTATGAAATCAGAAAAGAAAGTGAAGTTGTCACTTACGCTCGGGCTGTACGAGAGGATTTCCAGAGGAATATTCTCGAGGACTGCGAGGGCCTGGATTTCGGGAACACGAAATGTCTCATGAACATGAGTAAATCTGATCATGTAATCCATCTTGGTTAAAATTTCCTTCGGTCTGTTTTTGTGTGTTGAGATCCATAGATTTCAAGTGTCGCAAACGCACAATTTATGTTAGTCATAAGAGTTGTGAAGGCGTTTGTGAAATATTCATGCTACTCGGGGAAGGTGTGTGGCAGGCCTCAGGCAGAAGAGTAAGGCAGGCGCCTGCCAGTCCGAGGAAGAGCCGCCGCAGACAGCTCTACAGCTCGCTCGCGTGTGTCAAATTAAAAAGAAGGGGTTGGGGAGAGCAACATCACCACTACTCCGCATAAACACTGTTGCGCCCTCGTTTGCATCGCGAAATTAACTCGAAATCCCGACGATCGCATATCTTTCCCGTCCATCAGTGGAATCCCAACGCCTCTCTTTTATCATGCTGTCCAGCATTGGACGTGTCGCAGTGCGGCGGGGAGCTGGAGCTGGAGCTCTCGCGACAAACCGGTCTGCCCAGAGCATATGGCATCTCCACCGAGTCAATACGTCTTGCAGCGCCAACGACTCTCAAACCTCATCGCAGTTCCACTTCTGCCTTCAACGAACATTCGCGACTGCGACCATTGCAAAGTCTCCCGCCAAAGCTACGAAGACAACCAAGGCCACAAAACCCAAAGCTGCATCCTCGAAGACTGCGGCAAAGAAGCCAGCAAAGAAGGCGCTGAAGAAGCCTGTCAAGAAGGTTGCTAAGAAACGCGCACCGGTCAAGAAACCTCTCACGGAAGAAGAGAAGGAGAAGAAGGCGGAAAGAGCAGCGAGAACGAAGGAAAGGAAGGCAGTAGAAAACGAGAAAGAGAAAATCCGTGCACTGAAGGAACAAGCACTCACCCCACCGAAGCCGCTCCCTGCTTCGGCCTGGGTGCTATACATTCAAGAACATGCCTCAGTCAAGGGTCAAAAATCGTCTGCTCGTGCCCCGGAGCTTTCGAAGAATTTTCATGCACTGTCGCCAGCGGAGCGTGAGGTACGCAACTTCTCATATCATTATAGTATCTACTGCTGCTAACAATTGTGTCCAGTCCTACAATCACCTCGCCAATCAGAATAAAGCTGCCAATAATATCGCCTTGAAGGAATGGGTAGATTCGCATACACCTGATCAGATCCGACTTGCCAACAATGCACGCAAGCAGTTGAGATACAAATTGACAACGAAATCTGCTAAACATACCTACCGCCCTATCAAAGATCCTCGTTCACCGTCAAAGCCTAACGGGCCTTACATTCAATTCTGCCGAATCAGACACTCGAGTGGCGATTTCCAGGGAATCAAGCCCCCGCAGAGGACTGTCTTGATCGCAGCGGAGTGGAGAGCTCTTTCTCCAGCTGATCGTCAGGTAAGACTTTCTAATCTCATTTGCCAATGATGAAGCTAAGAATCTCAGGTTTATGAGGACATGGGGAAGGAAGACAAATTGCGCTATGAGCAAGAAGCCAACACTGTCTGGGGTCCCACATATGCAGAGAAACGCAAAGAAAAGATCAGAGCAGCAGCATAATTGCGCTGCTTGTATACAGTAACATCGTTGTCTTTTGATTATCTCTGAAAAGGGAGGTTGGGTCACTAAATGGGGTCGCATGGCGTATCTTCCTTTCAGTATTCCCCAGCCCAGACGCTCTGTACATCATACCTCGGGGGTTGGTTTTTTCCCAGTACATGCAAGGTGCTATTACACATGTCCTTCCTTGTTAAGATATCTCTTTTTTGTACGGATATGGATCTCGTGGATAGAGACTTGGGGGGTTTGTGAGATATAAGAGTAAATTAGGGGAAATCACACTACGATTCACCTCCCCGGAGATGGGGCGCGCGCTGCGTTGGACCACCATTCATAGTCAACTCTAATTGGGGTTGGTTGAGGTTTGAATCTGATCCAGATCCTCTGAGTTTATATATCGGGAAGCGGTGTGAAAGAGAGGGCTTTCCATTCTAGAGTTTTACCTTTGGACTTCTCTCTGCATAGGTATAGGTACTTTGCGTATTCAATACAGCGCAAGGGAAGCTGAAATACTTTGACGACGTATATGTACATAGTGCAGTGTACGAGAAATAAAGCGTCAGATGACACCGTTCACAGCATCTCCCTACGCAAGTGCCCGTCTCTATTCGAAAATTCATTGGTTTTTTGTGTTTATCTTCTGTTTTTGCCTTTCGAGTCTTGATCATGAAGCCAAGTCGTTACTAAGAAATTTGGACCTGTTATTATCTGGTTTTACCATGCAGGGTCGCTTGGTTGATGACGTGACGTGGGCTTTGCATTACTCCACAATCTTAATGGTTATGGGGGGTTTCCTTGCTTGATGCTCGCTTAGTGGCAGAGATCCAGGGGGTCATGCAATGTTTCTTGGTTTGTTATTTGTGTTTCATAGGATCATGGGATCGAGTTTGTTTTTCTGCTTTGGCGTATATGAATTTTTTGGTTTTCGCCTGTTTTTGGGGGAGGGGGGCTGCTGTGGTGGTTTTGCAATTTGGGTTAAGCGAGATCTTAGGGGGAGAGATATCGTGGACTGTACACCACACCGTTTTGTGTCCGTGGTATTGATTATAAGGCACCCATCTTCTAGTCTCGTCTCTCTCATTTTCAATCTGATTAAGCCAGATGAATCGAGGTTGGAATGGTCGAGGGACTTTTCTTTTTAGGATGTCTGTTTGCATTATCTCAAGACTTGTTGTGTTGGGATATAAGAGAATGAAGGTTAGAATGCTGGGGAAATGGCCAGCTCTTCACTTATATAAACTCACCGCGCCGCTTTACACATCGCATGTTGTTCGCGTGGTCGGCGATGTTTTGACAATTCACTAGCAGATTAAAGCTTAGTTCCAGTGTTTATGTGCTCAATGCCCCAGAATAGGAGCATATGATTAATTGATTGATGCGGCGTACATTGTGATATTCTACTGCCCTATCAATCCATCTTTATCTCCTGCTCGAAACCTCAGACCATCCTCATTTCTCTTAGCCAGGACAGAAGAAGTGCTAGTGCTAGCGCGTTTTTGGTCGCGCTGGATTTATATTGGCTTTTTGTAGAGAGAGGGCGGGCTTGTATTGGGAGCTCCTCTACAATACAATCCTTACCGCTTCCACCTCTACCATATCCGCATCATCCGTTTTTCATCCCTTTTGTGCTCTTTTTTCTGTATCGCTTTCACCTTAAGGTATTTTTATTCGCGTTTGTGATTGCATTGTCGAGAGGGGTTCATATGGAAAGGGAGTTGCTAGATAATATAAGGAAGAAGAAAAGATTATTCTCTAACCTACATTCCAGTTCTCAACAAATCCTTTTCAAGATTGAAAGAGATTAGAGGATAAGAGATTTTCTTTCCTCCTTTTTTATACACTTCCTTTACCTCCCTTACTTCCCAAACTACCTCACCTTCCGCTCCCCAAGTCAACCCCCCCCCCCTCCCAAAATACCATCTCTTATCATTCCACCACTTCACTTCCCTTTCCTCCCCCTTCTACCCACAACAAAGTAACTTCCAAAAACATTAACAAATTTCAGAATTCAATATACCAAGCAGACAGGATGTTCTGCTTCGGTATGTAGGAGTGTAGTTTTAGGATTAATTACCTACAGTATATCCCAAGCCCATTCTCCCCCCTTTAAATTTCATTATGCCAGAACCATAAGATCAGAATGGGAGAGCATAAACGCATCTCTCCCGTTTTAGCTTTAATCTACAAGCGGGAAAGGGGTGAAATCGTGCTAGCAGATTGGTTATAGAAAATATTATTATTGTAGTACCAGTCGTATTAGGCGCAGGAAATTAAATTACCCTTATATTCGAACCTACATCTCTCTCTCTCTCAACTTAACCCCCCCCTCTTTACACGTTGTCAGAATATACGTAGAGAACTAGTACCAACCACCTACATCTACATGTTAATGCAATCTTTACCTACACCCCTCGGATAAACCAAGGGGCCCCGACTAAGAAGAGGAGAAACGAGCAACGCACCTCGAATTAGCGCTAAGTCTTGCTGTCAATTATCAATTATAGAGACGAGCGCTCATTAATATGCCCGTACTCTACTAAGCCGCAACACCTACTTTATTTACTTACTCATTTCTCAAATAACCAACATGCAACATGCAACATCCTCTTCCCTTCACGCGCAAACAAGAAACCAAAATCGCATCAAAAACACAAGAGTCGCATAATGCAAGTCAGATATTGAGCTTCAATTCTTTGCTTATAAATTTAGATTTTAGCTTCTAGCTCAATGATTGACCCCTCGTCTGGGCGTGCTGGGCCGAATATATAGCGCCCCAATCTAGCCGGGAGTTCCGGCCTCGAAGCCGACCTCCGGTAAGATTGATAGCGCCCTCGCTATCCGAAGTCTTCCAAGCTTTCAATACGAGGGTCCGCGTTTCACTCGTTGGGATCATCCTTTCGTCTCTTCGGGCCTAACTCTATTCCCTCATCGCCCCATCCTTGCCTCAACTATCTCCGATTTGTTTCCCCGGTGTGACGTAAGGTTCGTGTATAAACAACTCGTCCCGAATTTGTCGAGCTTCCATCGCATTTGATTGCTTCGTAGCCGCTTTTGAAACACCCCCCTTTCTATAGTGCCAAATTCCTTTCCAATGGACAACAAAACAAGTTTCCCTTCAATGCCTTAAATCGTCATTGCGTAAATCATTTCCTGCGTAAGGAGGCCCTCCGATGGGCTCATTATTATCCTCCAGAGATGGTCGTTGCCTCCCCATTGGAAGCAGCTCGATATGGTCCTGCCATAAGTGTTAATGCACATCCCAACCTAAAAAGATCCCTTTCGCACCCCATTGGCACCCACATCATTGTTGGTCATACGCCTCTGTGCAGTGCTCATGCCCATCTCGCCACCCTCAACGTCCGTTCGTTTCCCCGAAAGTTCCGTGACCCTATCCCCGCTTCCTGCGTAGTTTCCAACTCCGATTCCAGCCCAGAAACTCCTTTCTTTACTGCGTGGACCCCATGACCATCCAGCGCCTTGTCTGATGGGTAGATGATAGTATTGGAAAGCAAACACTGCACAAACGGTCCCGATGAAATAGCCGAACAAAATATCAAATCCATGATGTCTGAAATCCGACCAGCGTGTTGCAGCAATGTAGATTGAAGCAAACCAGGGTATCACGGCAATGACCAGAAGGTAGACTGGAGGTGCGGCGGCTTGATTGCGTGCTGCGATGATTGCATCGTCGTGGCCATCATTGTTCGATGAGCTTGGGCGCTCCTTGCGAGATGAGAATGCGGATAAATGAGATTCGTCTCTATTGTAAACTCGAGGAGATAGGTAAGGCACGTAAGTTCCTAGTTTCGAGGCAAGGTAGAGACTGGTGTAAACCAATCCGGACGAGGAGAACGAAGAATGACCAGATGGGAAACTTCGAAAGGCATCGTCCATCATGTGCGTATCGGTATTTGTGCAGATGAAGTGGGTGACAAGGACCGGAAGCCCATCATGAGTAGCGTTATAATGTTGAGATGAACCTGTCGCAAATTTGGCCAAGGCAGCAGGGCTCATGTCCGGTTGACAGCGGGAAAGGAGATCGGGTCGAGGTTTGCCAAAGAGATTCTTCATGCCTTGAGTGATAAGAAAGGTGGCGCCATGCGAAAGAGCCAATCCCAACCATCCCGTATGCCACTCCCATAATTTCCTCCGCCATATGAGAGCCTTTGGGGTTGCTGGCGAAACTGTTGGTCCCGGGACAAAGAGGAAGGTAACTACCAGAATGATGGCAGCAGGTATTAGGAGTCCAGCGACACCCATCATTATCGTCGAGATCTTTTCATGTTCCTGGTAAGGAAAGCTGATATCGGGGTCTGTGAGGGAGAAGGGTCGTTTGTTTGGGGTAATTTTTGCGAATATTGCTCCAACGCCTGCAGAAATGATAATGAAGAGCCAGTCGAGGGCATAGCTAACGAGTAATGCGATGGACATTCGGCCAAGCATAGAACGAGGAGACATGTTGGAGCGCACGCCCGAGAGGGGGAAGACTTGTAGGAGATGTAAGAGGAGATCGAGGAGAAAAAGAAAAGAGGTTTTCGGTTTGCGGTCGGCAGTCGACGATGCGTGGGAGGTTGCGGCTGTTGTACAAAGGCCAGCGGGTTAGTGAGAGAAGGAAAGTTGCGGTACCATGTCAGAGAAAAAAGGAAATGCAACGCCGGCAACTTGATCCTTCTTAGTGCATCTTGGATGCGTTCAAGCGTTGGCTGGTTGTCTCTGGTCCCAAGATATCCCAAGACTTTTTACACATGAGACGGCGTGACGGCTCTCTTTGAGGGACGCTAGCACAGCTCAAATCGGACGACATGAATCGAATATGAATGATTTTAGAGGGGCGAGGTCTGGGCGGCCGATACAAGCCACAAAAGGGCAGGGGTACTCCACTTGGGGAAACACCACACGCGACTGCCTCTCAGCATCTCCAAAGCAGAACAGCAGCATTTCGAGGGCCAAGTGATTGGCGAGCTTCACCTGCTCCAACTTGAGCTTCAAAACACGCATCAAAATGGTGGCATCTGGACAAAGAAGGTCACCGTCAAACGGTGCAAACGGTTGCAAGTGAAGTTGAGCTGAGCTGAGCGAGGGGCTGCTACGTAGCGCGGTGCTAATCGCTCTTTCTCAAAGCCGCAGTTTCGCCGTGCATCGTTTGAGGCTGAGTTGCCATGTGGGCAGGGGAAAGTAGGGCTGTCATGCACAATTCGGTCAAGACGAATACCGCAGAACCGAGGCAATGACGTTACACTGCTTCTCGATCGGATGTCCAGGGGAGAACGTGGCTACCAGACACAAAGTATATCCTCATCCTCTGTATCATTGCTGCGAGCTTACCTATGAGAGAACGCTCCGCTCCGCTGGTCCTCCGGAGGCCACTGCCGTGGAGGCCGCCTTCGCTGCGCTCTATGGTAGGGTGCTACCAAACCAACTCGACCAACATATAAACACAAATACCAAAGTTGTCATCGTCCAATCAACAGCCCGGCTTGACAACCCGATACGCCGGTCCCGATTCTTTCTTCCTCCTTATGAGACTACATATGGGAGATGGGGCGCCTCGTGCATCATACACATCTCGTGTCTGAACTGCAACCCTCCCTCCCTCTTTAAATAATGCCTTAATTGGTGTTTTCTAAACCCTGGCTTCGGCTGGGGTGGAGTTTTGCTGATTTTTTTGGATTTTTTGGGTGGTGAGTGATTTTTTGGTGTTTTTTTTGGTGGGGGAGGATTGGGGTAGGTAGTGACCAGCTGAATTGGCATGTTGGAATTCGAGGTGAGATATCCAATCCACAGAGATGGATGGCTGGCCCTCATGAAATTCTGAGAACGTGAAGGTGTCTGGTGAGTAGCACCCATAGTGGTCTCTTAATATCTGAATATTGTTTGAAGGACAACTCTGTTAGCCGATGCGACCTGAAGTGGCGATTGGGGGTGCAAATGCATCATCTGCATTCTAGACAGCTCTAGGATACGAAGACGTTGAGGCCAGTCATCCATAGGGCTGCAGTGATAACGATGCTGTTCAATAATAGCATACTTCGCAGCTGTCATCGAACTTCCCGTCTTTTTCGCAAGCGAATCCCCGTCGTGAGCTCGACAAAGCCACATTCTGGCATGAATATCGAATGAACTGAGCGATTCCAGTTGTGAAATCGTGGCAAAAGCAAGGATTTTGAGACGATACTCGGACCGAGCCATTTTGACGTCGACGATAAATAGGATCTTGAACTTTGATGATGTCAGTGAGAAGTCGCTTAGGAACGTGGGTGAGCCGGGAGATCTTATAATGAGGCGCTTTCTGCTATCGAGATGCATCCGGCAGATGATGACATGACCGCAGTGAGATAACTCGTACTGTACGTCAAGGTGGGAAGTTGGAATATGGGAAAATCCCGAAAGTACGTATATGAGGTTCTATCAAGTGACTCCATACTGACAGCATACCAGAGAATTACCACGATGGATTGAATTCTGTTGTTTCTGCTTCGATCCGGAACTGTTGCACAGTAGTGTTGGTGTCGACCACATCGGCACGTCCTCAAATCCAGCAGCCCGACGTTTCAGCGCAAAGACAAAGACAGAATAGGGCAAACTCAGGAAATGCAGAATTCTTCGAACCTCAAATCTCGGGATTCGTTCCTCGAAAGTGGGTGGCATTTTGTTCTCGTCAACCTCACCAGAGTCTATCTCGTGAAGTTGGTAGAATTTCGCCATCCATTCGTTGTCACGGCGGCGTGCTTATCTTCGATATGCAAATGGTTCATAATTGCGCAATACAGTGCATCATCACGAACATGTTGCAATCAGATGCACAACAATTCGCCCGACCGTGAGAACTGGGAAAACGAGACGGAGTTCCAAACATGTCATTGACACATGCTGACCTTTCCAGAACGATGCAATGTATTGGGAACAAAAGAATAGGACACCGCGTAAGTAGTGCGGTCTCACTGCCACAGTGCGCGCACAGCGTAACTTCTGGAACTCGAAGAAGAATGGAAGGAAGCCGGTAAAGAAACGTCAAAACATGCAGCGCAAAGCAAACAACCTCGAATTTCTCGATGCAAACAAACAACTGGAAAGAAAATCCTAGAGGCTGGTGGGAAGTTTCGGCTCCATTCTACATACGACATCGTTGTCCCATCCTTGGAAGTTTGCGTCGAGGATCTCGATGACGGCGAAAGATATGGATTATGGAGCCAAGCATAAAGGAGGTGGACTCGTGGAGGTTGGCGAGCACGAGGTTGGTAAACCGAATTTCTGCTCCTTCCTTTCCGATAGATTGCTGTCCACGTCAAAGTCGTTTGCACCAACCTCTCCAAGCTTTTCAAGCTCTCCAACTTCCTTTCCTTTCCCCCTTTTCTTGTTTCTTCATCTTGCATCCAGAAATTAAATATCAATCCAAGGCGGTCCAGGCGCTGGACCAGGACGTGGCTCTTGACTTTATATTGCTTGGGCCTACTGCTTCATTTCCCGGTTTGCTTATCCAGAGCCGTCTAAATTTTCCGGACCCTCCCGAAGTTTCTCCCAAATGATTGGAGGAGCCTTTGTTTTGGCCCCCCTTTTGCCTTCTTCTGTGGCTGGTTGGCCAACCCCGGTGCAACGGCCGCGTCGTGACTGCACTGCGCCATGTCGATCTCGACACCCCCCTATTCCCCTATTCGCTCGCAAGATCTGAAAATACGATCCGAGTTGAGGCTCAGAGTTAGAAATGAGTGAGGCGTTCTGTACCGAACCGCCTCGAGTTCTTCATGTCGTGCGCCTGTGGCGGCTGTGGCGAGTGCATACGAGGGGACTCGCCGACCGACGCTCACCGAAGTTTGCACACCATCTCGACCGTACCCAGCACTCTGCCACCACGGGTAACGTACCACTTTTCTCCATCTCCCACTGCGATGACTTCCTTCTTCGTCTGGCTGGTGCAGTCTTGTGCCTTGCTTTGTGCTGTGCCAGGGTAAGACGCCACGCATGCAACCCCTTGGCTGTTGGCTGGCAGAGGGTCCTGGCAGACATGTTGAGATCTTCACCAGGTGGGCCCCGGAGGTGGAGGGACTTTTGCCAATACAACCAATACAACCAATACAAACCATCACAACCAATCGCTGTCTCTGACGTAGGGCAGCTTCCTCGATTTTCCTCCCTTTTTCGTCCCCCACAAACTCACGGTTCTATTTTTATCTCTTGATAGCTTCACTAGCTCCTCAGTCCTCACTCCACTGCCCACTGCCTGCCACATCCGCGGTTGGTGTGTGAACAGCCGAACTGTTGTGCAGACACCGGTCTCCACACCACACGGAGATTGCAGGTCACGACAAGGGACTGAACATGGGACTGGCTGGAGACTGGAGCTTTCTCAGCCCATATATACCTTCCTTCTCTTCCCTCATTTTGACCTGACCATCCCACATTCGTTTTCAAACAACATACAAAGTAATCAACCAACCATCACCATCTACTTCACTCACCTATAACCTCACTTCACCTCATATATCAACCACTCAAATCAATAAAAATGCAATTCCAAGTTCTCCTCGTTGCTGCCTTCTCCGCCGTTGCCATGGCTGCGTAAGTTCTATCCGATTCTTCAATTCAATCATTCTCATAACTGACTTTCCCATCAGATCTGGCACTGCCTCTGCCTCGAGCGCCATCACCACTGGCTCCTCCAACACAACCGCCACCAACGGAACTGTCACCACCGGCTCCCCATCCGCATCCGCCTCCGCCGGTGCTGCCCCAAGCGGTGTCATCGCCTCCGGCCTCCTCGGAGCCGCCGGTCTCGTCGTCGCCCTCGCCTTGTAAGCGTCGCAGAGAAGGAGAATCTCATTTTGGGTTGTTGATATGAATATACCATGAAGAAGGGGGGATGATGGAAATGGCGAGACGATTCGCTTTTTTGGGGAGGATCAACCAATCAAAAACCAACATATAGAGCCTCGGGGCGTTTAATGATTCGGGTATTTTGCTTTATCTGCATGGCAACCGGTGTTGATTACTACATTTTTCTACATGTGTATATTTGCGCGAGAGAGGAAGGACGATATTCTAATTGAGCGCCATCTTTGTTGTCTGTAGAAGGGAAAATACAGCACTGCCCCGAGATATTTTTGATTTGATGCTGCTATAATTGACAAGACATATTCATCTCACAACAAGGCTTTCAATGTGATGTTTCATTTATTTCATTTTCGGTGGTTTACCATTTCGGAATCTCACCTTCTTGGTTACCAGTTCCATACCGTTTTCATATCAGAACCTATCGAGCCGTCCACTCCATTCCTCTCAACGTTCGCTACGTAACTACCAGTATCATCTCATCGCATCTTCAAACCCAATCATCTTTCCGTTATCAATATTGTCCGTTATCGAAATTGTTTCTTGGAGCCAACCACGTACCGGTACCAACCTCCCGGATCTTCATGTTGATTGAGTTGGGGGGCGTGCGTTTAGTTTTCACTTGGCAGACGACAAACGGTTAACTAAGCCTTGTGCCTTACCGGGTCTATCTTGTTAGGGAGTCTGGGCAGGAAAGTTGAAGAGACCGTGAGTCCGAGGGCTCGGATGTTTAGTTGGGGGTTGCTGTGAGGATTAGTTGCATCACCTCACCACGAACTCACATCCAACACCTCACTCTCTCTCTACCTAGATACCAACTCCCAAATTCCCAAGGTCTTTTACGTCTTCAGCTTACATCTCACTAGCAGATCTCGATCGATTGGGCTGACTTGTCTACGTAAATCGTGCGTAGGCTATTCATAGCCGCAAGGAAGCGGGAAATGAATAGGTGAATGGGGGTGTTTAAGGAGGGGTATATGTCCTATCTCCGATTCTAACAAATAGGTACCGATGAAAATTGGTATTTTTGGGGTAACTCGCGAGCAGCTTGAAAGAAAAACGTACGTTTCTTAGTCCTAGAAATCTACGACTCGAAATGAGCCGCCTCTCATATATACTAAAGCAACATTTATGTATTTCACGAAGCCATTTCTCTGCTGTAAAATGGAAATAGGATTACTTTTACGTAACTCGCGAATATAAGATCTTTATCAGTACCGTATTCCCTAAATCATGAACTTCATATTTCAAAATTGAGCTTCATCTTACATATTTCAAGACGACCTTATTTACTTCACAAGATCATTTCCCACGAGTCTTGAAAACTCGAAAATCGAAGAATCCTACGATCTTGCGAGCCGCGAGTCTTGAGTCGTGATCTAAGGCTCTGTTCGTTCAAGAATCGAGCTCATTATTTTTCTAAGTCGTATCTGACCCCTGAAGACATTATGATAATCAGAAATAAGTAGGTCCGGATCTATTTATTTTTGTTTGGTTGTGAAAGAGATAATAAGTATTAATAAATTCCTGAAATATAAATCTTTTTACGTGGTTCTTATAATTCTAAAATGGGCATCGGAATCTATCTTAAACAGAGCGCAGTTTTATAAAAGCTATCGAAGATCATTTCTTTATGAGAATGATAATGAGCTTTATTAATGCTTCTATTATTCGAACGAATAGAGCCTAAGTCTACGCCGCTTCCTCAAGTCCTAAAGGAATGAATACGAACTACGTAAGATACTTAGGTATGGATTTCATGTTTTCTATTTCCGGTATTGATAAACTGATAAAAGCGAAAGTTGCCTGGGTCGAATAGACATTAGTAACAATTCAATGTTCTCGTCCCGTGATCACACAGTCAGTCTGGACGTCCAAAATCACGAGCCTCCTTTTATCGCCCACTCGGACGCGGCTAATCTTTGGAACAAACAACGCTAACATGTGCCGAGCAAACTACCAACAGGAATTTCTCTCGCCCAATCTCAGTGACGATTTCCACGTGCGAAACACGTTCAGGACACGTTTGCAAAAGTGCGATTTGCAACAGGATGACAGGATGAGTTGGCATTTGGTCAAGTCTCGAGCTGACATGTTGCTAAGGTCACGTGAAGAGGCTGCGATTTCCAATTCCAGGGTTTCTGAGCCTCATGGATGGAGTGAGGTTAGGTTGCATGATGTGAGTATGATGAGGAAGAGAAAGTTTGCCATCTATGCATGACATGAGAAGGCGGGGTGCCAGACTTAGCCACCAAGATTGCCTTTTATACGATGCAATCTACTCCGTACCCTGTGCATCTTCTTCCTTTCCTCCCAATCTGGTCGAGACTCGCCAATGCAATGCCAAGCGAATCTTATTGCATGTTATTTCCTTTCGCGGTTCCCAAAGCATACCAAGACAGACAAGATGGATCCAAATGAGGAAAAGGAGGGAGAGCCCCAGGAATACCGTGGGCAGACCACCCGGTCTTGAAACCTGGACAGCCTCAAACGGTACGCACTACCGACCTCACCACCACTCTTTCTTTTTCGCTCAGCCGACAGGACAGGCTCAATGCGTCGTTTGGGATGTATCAGGATTCAGGCTGGTCCTAGAATTAGGGAGATGAAAAAGCGGCTCAGTGGCAATTCCAGACGATGTTGTTGGTGTGAGTGCTTCTGACTAGACGTGCCCTGGTGCTAGAATACCAACGTTGTTTTTTCAAGGAGCACGTCCTCGAATTGATTGTTTCAATCTTCCGTTTATGGGATGTAGATCTGCAAATTGAGTGGGTGGAGACGACGGATAGGACAGGATAGGACCTCAAGGGTGACGAGGAACGAGTAGGAACTAGACGTCCGTGTTCTTATGCCACTTTTATATCATGGCATCTCCCCCTCCTTCAAGCTCTTTTGAGGGATTCATCTGGCAGGGTATCCGAGGTCGTCTTGGGATAATTCATACATTCATTTTCGCTTGGCTCTCGATTCTCTTCTTCACCTCGGAACCTTTGAAACTCTTGTGTTCTACCGCCTCACTCTTCGCGATTTTGGACAAGACAGGATGTTTTTCTCTAGCTCGATTGCTGTCTTGGCTTGTGGGTTCAATGTAGTCGTCGCTGGTGTTCTGGATACAGCTTTGATTTCACTACGAGATGTTTCACCGGATAATACTTGCGGGACTACAGGAACTGGGGGAAGTACCAACAATTATACGTGCCCAACAGACTTGCCTTGCTGCTCAACCAACGGTTTCTGTGGCTCAACGGATGCGTACTGTCTCATCTCGAATGGATGTCAATCGTCACACGGAACATGTAATACAACATCAAGCGACGGTGGAGGCTCAGGAAATGATACGGGCTCAACTGGAGGAACGTGTGGTCCTGGAGTTGGAAGTTGTAGTTCAACTGAATGTTGTTCGCTAGCGGGATTCTGTGGTACTGGAACAGGTATGCCTCTCATATCTCTCATTACTTTATACTCTCTTACTCACAAGCCATCAGATTATTGCGAAGCTCCCGATTGCCAGTTTAACTACGGCCCAGCTTGCGATGCGAATCAAGTCCCTACTGGAACAAACACGTCCTCGATTTCTCGAGACAAAAAGGGCAGCGTTCTGTATGGATCTGGTGGTATCTATGATTGCGCGAACAAAGGAGATATGGCTCTCACTTTCGATGACGGACCGTACATCTACACCAGTCATATTTTGGACTTGTTGCAACAGTATAATGCCAGCGCAACGTTCTTCATCACGGGAAACAATAATGGTAAGACCTCGCTTCAAAACGTCCAAAATTCTATGAGATGAGACTCATATCCAAAGAGAAACGAAACTAATCATATGAGGAAAATAGGAAAGGGACAAATCGACGACACCACCAAAGAGTGGCCCGCTCTCATCAAGTAAGCTTCCATGCACTTCTTCTCTAGAAAGCACTCTAACATTAAAAACAGACGTATGTACAACGAAGGCCATCAAATCGCAAGCCACACCTGGTCCCACCCCGATCTCTGCAACATCACATCCGCCCAACGCAAAGACGAAATGTACAAGCTCGAGATGGCCCTTCGCAACATCGTAGGCGTAATCCCAACTTATATGCGTCCACCCTACTCATCCTGCACAGACGGTAATTCCCCCATCTCTCCATCCCCCCATCCCTCCTACTTACACATCCTCTAGAATGCGGCTGCGAAGCCGACCTCCTCGATCTCGGCTACCACATCACCTACTTCGACCTCGACACCTCCGATTACCTCAACGACTCCCCAGCCCTCATCCAAAACTCCAAGAACATTTTCGATCAAGCCCTTGCGGGAAAAAGTCCTACCACTGATGATTTCTTGGTTATCGCGCATGATATCCATAACGAGACAAGTTCAGTCTTAGTAGAATACATGCTACAAGCCATCCAAACCCAAGGATACAAGCCGGTTACAGTAGGCACGTGTCTGGGAGATGCGAAGGAGAATTGGTATCGAGTGGATGGGAGTACGACTCTAGGTATGAAATCGAGGGCGAGAGGTGGTGTATATGGAAAGCCTTGAGTTGTGAGGGAGTTGATTGGGAATGAAAATGGGATTGTAATACGGACTACAGTATACGTCCATGGAGTTTTGGAATTTTTGACTGGTCTAATGTAACGAGGGCAGGACAGTACTTCAACACTATTTTAATGTCTTGAATTCTCTTACATAGAATTGTGTATGCATAGGAGAGATTTTTCAGGGATCGAACTCTTTCACGGAGGGGTCCTCGAGTGCATATCATATCAATTTCTCGGTTTTTCTTTTTGGAGTTTTGATATATACCGGGAACTCGACTTAGATCTTCTCGTATGTTATATATATGTACTGTATATACCTAGGTACGTACACGAGAGCACCGATTACAAGTAAATGAGTCAAACCAATCTCATCTATCACCTCTAAACTACTTGAACCCCTTTCCTTACCAAGATTTTCTTTCTCTTGCTGCTACTGTATCCTTGAAAAAACGAGGATATTCTGAGGGGGAGTTGAGTTCTATGAACGTTATGATTTATCGATAGATGTTCTAGAAAGAATTCTTTGATGCAAGAGCGATTCGCATAGAGAAGTAATAGCTTGCTTGGAAAGGGCTAGCTCTTTCAATATTGACAATTAAAAGAAGATCGGAAGTCGTGTTAGCGCTAGCAATAATTTCTTGATATAGTTTTGGAACCTCGAAAGGGTCATCGTACAGAGACAATGTTTGGAATCTGCCCTCCTTTCTCGATAGAACAGCCGTCCACCCACTACAGATATTCACATTCACATCTTATGACCCTCTCAAGAATTTAGGCCGTTTCTGCTACCGTATTAATTGGTTTAGAGCCCCCCCCCAATATTTACCTCATTGTATCAGACTATTAAAGAGAATTGAGGGTTAACGGGAGAGTTTCTTCCGTGAACGAACCTCTCCCGTTTTTGAATCCTCTTTCATTCTGACCTCTATTCTCTCAGATATCCTGGCACAATGAGGTCAAAAACGGGGGAGGGGGGCTCTAACCCAATTAATGCGGTATGCCTTCTCTGTTCTCCGTGCCTTTATCATCTCCCTTACCATCCCAAAATTTCTCGGCATCCACGACTCCCTCTCCCCAACCCCGACCCTTCTCTTTCCGTCCATAACCCCTTCCCTTCTCCTTATATTCTCGCTGTCGGACAATGTAGTAGGCAAGCAGCAGGAAGCGTACCAACGTGATAAGTATAGGAAGGACCACTGGCGTTACGAATGAGAGGTACGATGCGTGTTGTAGATGGCGGAGGATGTTTTGGATCCGTGAGGGTGAGGAGAGAGGGTTTATGTCGGGGGTGCAGTTGAAGCCTATGTTTCTGGTGATTGTGGTTGTGGAGGCCATGGTTTTGTGAGGTCTCGAGGGTTGTGAGGTGTGTGGATAATGGAGTGTGATGGGGAAAGGGGGCAGTTTGAGGGGAAAAGAAGAAAGAAGGACGACAATACCTGCTCCTTCGTATCCCAGCTTACATCCCTCGCCTCGTGCTTATTTCCCTCCCTTCACCAGTAGTACCCTCATTTCCATACCAATCGTAGCACTTGACTCGTCTACACAACCTCACACCACAACAACCCCACACCACCATCTTCAAAACGTGCGCATCTTCTCAATCCCAACTCCCTCCATCTTTCCCATTTCTTAACCTCAAAGACAAACAAACCCATCGCACTAAAAAACCCCACCACCCCAGCCGAAAACGCTAGTAGCAAAACTCCACCCCAGCTCCGCGAACGAAGCCAGGCTTTAGAAAACACCATGAGGGACACTTTTAGAGAAGGGTGCCACTTTATACACGGCCTGATGTGAGCCTTCTCAACCATGTAGTCTCATAGAGAGGAAAATCCGGCCGGGCTAGGGGCGAGTTGACGATGGGAAATGTCTTTTTTGTTTGGATTTATATGTTGTTGGTACAGTTGGTCTGCCCTTCCAGTTCGCGAGGGTTCAGAAATCCTGAAGTGAGAGATATCCTATCCAGATAACATTACCTAGAGACGATTTATTTTTGCGGGAGGAGGTTATTCGCGGGAGGTTACCCTGCGATCCTTATTCGGGGTCGCCTACCCGGAGATGGCTGATAAATTAATTTTCTAAGTCCTTATTCTGGGGGGTTACCGGGAGATGGCGGAATCCTTATTCTGAGGAGGTTACCCGGAGACGACCCCTTCTTTTACCCTCGACCACCTACCTAGTAACTCTAACCCTAACCCTTATTCCCGTCAACCTACCCTGTGATCCCCGAATACCTTATTCCCACGCGCCTACCCGGGGATAGGATTTTCCGATAAATTCCTTACACAGGGATGGAACCCCCCCCCCCCAGAATTCGACCTTGGGACTAATAAAGATTCCCGCATTCAATCCTGAGGATACCTCCGAACACTAATACTATTAGTAAGACACAAGGAGAATAGCTTTGGAGTTCCTAATCATGATTCACACGCTCGGGTGTGTTATAATAAACGATACATTGCACTTCCGTATTCGATATATATAGCCTTTACCTATATAAGTAATTAGGAACTCAAACACACTCACACCAACCTACTCAATCCAAACAAGCAACATCGCTAATTACAGAGAATCAATGCAACGTTGGGGGAAAAAAGCAAGAAGACCACACAGAATATCATAAAGGTCAAACTGATTCTTGTTCTATGCGAGGAAGAAAGACTTAACTGGCAAGAAGAGGTGCCAGCAAAGGAAAAAAGTAGGATACTTGCGCCACATGTCCATTTCCCAACGCCTAGCAGTGCATTAATCCATTCATTCCACCAAGCCCAAACCCACAAGTGTCTGCTCTTTCCATGGTGACCACCATCCCTAGCCATTCATTTCTCTTCCAAAACAAAAAAAGAGGAGAGACGAAGAACCTCTGACACCGTTCCAAAAAGTGAAAGAGTTCAACATGTAGTCATCGCTGGCCTTCAAACCTGGTTGTTTACACCGCCCTCCAAGCCTCCATTCTCCATAGCCTCCATATCAACCTCCTCTTCATCTTCCTCCTCTGAATCCTCGGCCTCGACATCCTCCTCGTCGTCTTTGAACCCACTTTCAATCTCGAGCTTCCTTAGTCGTTTCCGCATCTCGTCTCTTTCCGTATGTTGCCATCGTATCAGGGTCGCTGGAGCATGGACCTTGAAACCGTAGATTCGTGGTGTATATCGTTCATAACTCTTGATGGGGATAAGAGCTGGGTAGACTTGAAATATTATGTTGTGAAAGGAAGTGCCGAAGTATGCGCCATCTATCGCCGAATGCCGAGAGGACTTTGGGTTGTAGATATCTTCGCACCTCCCACAATACAGCTTTACAGCTTTGATGTTTGGGTTGTCTGACTGACCCATCGGCAATAACGGATGAGATTTGCACATGACCCGAGGGCATTTTCCAAAGTCTGCTTTCTTGTACTTCTCAAGCTGTAATATCCTATTAGTCCAGAGTCTGAAACCGAGAGGCGCGTCCACTTACCATCTTTGCTAACCCTCTTGTTGTGACGATGTATCTGGCGTGGACGAGTCCGTATAAATGCCTCGCCGATTTTTCTATCGTCTCCCTCATCTCATCATCACAGTCCAGATCAAAAACGTCCGTCACCAGATCCAAGGCATATTGGTAGTATTGGACCTCCGTATTCAAGCCGGTAAGGTTGAACCTGTCGGTAAGGTAGTCTTCATCGATTTCGCAAAAGTATTCGTTGCCTCGAGAGGAAATAAACTAGAGAATTAAATGTTAGCAAGGTCGAACTAGACACCTTTAAATGCAAAGAAAGAACATGAAATACACGGCCTGTATAATGGGTTTCCGAATTGATATATCGAGCCAATCCAACGGGCATTGGTTTCCAAGGGAACAGGATTTTGTGAAATACAACTGGCTGGGGATGCTCCATGTCGGCCAAGTCAACAAGCTCAACTGCTTGCTTCGCAGTCATGGCTTCAGTCCAATGCTCGGGAAAGAGGCGAGCCAAAGCAGCAACCTTTCTCTCGATCAAGCCTGTCTCATCTGAAGTGTAACTATCAATGTCTTCCTGGGGCGGTGGCTGGTAGGGTGATGAAGCAGCTGGGTGAGGGGTCATGGAGTCCGCGGGACCATTTGTTTGCGATTGTATACCCCGATAGCCTGCGAGCGACCTAAAAGCCTCTCCTGGAAAGGACTCGTTGTTCGTGCATCGGCCACGGTGAACTCGATGTTGGCCACAAGCTCTGCTTCTGCCAGTTTCCTGGACTTGTTGGCTTTCTGCGGAGCGCGCAGCAAAGCTCGAACATGCTTTCCAGTCGCAGCAAGGTTGTATCTGTATCGGCGGCTCGCAGCTGCGATTTCGCTCGTGACGGCATCCGGTTGCTCCTGGTTATCTGGTCGCACTCGTCCTCCGGTCCTGCTCAGGTTGTGCCAGGCCCCATCGTCATCGTCGTGGGCAGGCGCGTGCGGCGCACAGAAATGTAAACGAAAAGGGTTCAAACCTACCCAGTCTCTCCAGTAACTCGTGTAGTCACTGTCCGTCTCGCTATTGAAGTCGTCCATGATGCGCGACTTGGTCGCAAGTGCTCACTCGGGTGGCACCTGCCTGTGTACTGGCAATCGCGACGTTGGGTGGTGGTGGGTGTTCGCGTTAGTGTTGGTGGGAGAGGGATCCCGAGGCTGGGCGTTGATATTTTGATGGTGAGCCTTTGCCCAGAAAGTTCGAGGAGGGGTATCGTGCAAGCGACACAGACCCCTTTTTCATCCCGGTGCGGCTCCGACAACGATAAGGGACTCGAGTACGAACAACGCGGCTCTTAACGGGTCCCCTGAAAAACGTGATATTAATCTTAATCTTAATATCTAATACGAATTCGGAGGCACTTTATTCTTCACTTTCGTTCCATTCTTTCTAACTTCAAAACACTCGCACGCGCTATTTTCTGGAACTAGCTACTAGCCACTAGCCACTAGGTACCTAAGTACTCGAGTACGACCTGCATCGCATGTTTGGTGGGTCTGAGCAAATGCACCGACCTATTCCACCAGTTTGACCAAATCGCAAAAGTCCCTCTACGCTAAAGATTACAAGTTCACCGATTCAAAAGGCCTCAACCCAGGTGACAAATAATTAGAAGTAACGCTATAAAAATCAGTGTTCATTATTATTTTAATGTTCGGAAGCCGGAGGTGTTCTATTCAATCACCCCTTTCATACCAAGACAAAAGCCGCACAACCACCGAACGCCTCCCGATGCAGCCACATCCAACTCTAATCGACATCCTCAATTTTGCTGAGGAAAGTAGTCGCCATCGCCTCTGGCGCTTCCCGGACTACGCTCTTCACCACTTGAACGCTCTTCTGATCCACTCCCCTCACTTCCATCCAGGTCTTGGGATGCCTTTTTCTTTGGGCGAGGAACCTTCAGCCGCGTCCCTTCAAACATGAAACTACTCTGTTCTCGAACATCATTTGGGCTTCGAAGATTTACCATCTCCAGTGCTTCCATCAATGTAGCCCCGCTTTCATCTAATGCCGTCAGGAACCGGGCGAGTTCCTTACACAGTTCCCAATCGCCCTCATCCTTTGCCCGTAAAAGTAGACGCACCAACTGCTCTGAGCTCGAGCTAAGTTCCTCAAATGTATGTAATATGAGTAGATATCCGCCTGCCGTTTTCAATGAACCCCTTTGCAGCGACTCTTCGAACAACACCTGCGGCGGCGGCAAATAAGCGAAAAGAGTTCGCCAAGACCGTACTTCAGTCTTGCGAGTACATTGGACAACAATGTCTAGATACTGCGGGAATGAGGATAAGAATGATAGGACACCAGGTAACAACGCAGTTTCTGGCGAGGGTGAGCTGTCTACTTCTTCGTCGAGCACGTTATGAAGGAGTATTTCCAAGGAGTGCGCAAAGTATTCTAGATGCTTATATTGATGGGCAAGGTGCAGTGCTGCTGACGAGTCAAACCGAGTGAGATGGAACCGAAGAACTTGGGGAATGAATAGATGGGTCTGTTAGAAAGGATATTAGTAGTGATTGAGAGATTGAAGAAGTTGGTCTTACCCGTATTGTGAATTTGAAAAAGGCGAAATTCACATCGCGGCGTTGGACAAGGTCGGGTTCGATGCCGATAATGAGGCCTTTCCCGAGGAGCGCAGACAGAGGATAAAAGTCTACCGGTATTGAAACCATGGGAGGCAATTCTCGGCCTAGTTCAGATGGAGCCGATCGAAGGACATCCTGAACATCGGTCCAAACCTTCATGTCATTTCCTTCAAAGACCCAAAGAGAATCCCGAAGGCCACTACCATCCTCTACCCCAGCTTCTAAACTACCCGATGAGCTTTCCAGACTTCGAAGCGGACTTGCGAATGGTAGATCCCTCATCAGAGCATAATACTCAACGTTTTGAGTAATCACACGCATATCGTACTTCAGTTTGCCATCCTCGTTAAGTGATGGTTGAAGGAGAACCAATTTTCCGTCCACAAGAAACAATACCGTCGCAACGGCAACATCCTGTGAGGGATCACCTTCGAGCATTTGTTCGTCCGGTAGTATCCAACTTAACCCTCTTACTCGAGCAGGGGATCTCACTATACCATGAAAAGCAATTTGTCCGACTTGAACAAGTTGAACCGAGCCAGGCGAGGTGACGATGATATAATGATAGAGGAGGTTGTCGTATGTATAGACGAGGAGCGAGTCTTCTCCTGAAAGTGCAATAAGGACGATGGGAGCTGGTAGATCTTCGGTGTGAAGAACTAAAGAGCTGTCAAGAGCGGATTCTCGCGAGTACAAGCGTACTTCAAAGGACTCGCCCGCTTCGATGGCGGCGACTAGAATATGTTGATGCCAACACATTCCTCCTCGTACCTGAAATTCGTTCTCCATATTCTCGTTCACAAACGTCTTCCATCTACCACTGGTGACACTGTAATGAGCTAGCCCTCTGCGGCCTGCAACTGCCACATATTTTCCATCAGCAGAGACCACAGAGCATCGTATAGGCCACTGATCCACAAGATAGCTTGACGGTATCTGCGCGGTATGCCATAAGGACGACTCTGCTGATATGGTCGTTAAATCTGGCAAATCATACCCGCGGTAGACCATTACACTCGAGGTAGTTTGTAACAGTGTCCGAGAGATATTCGCTGAAGTGTAGCAACCAGTTATAGCACTTCGAGCCATCTCTAATGCCCATATGCGATCATCCTGGTTTCCAATGATGAGCATTTCGGATCCTCCTCCAAGCCAGGTAGCATCTCGAACGCCGTTGAGCCATCCTTCTTCATGATCCTCGGAAATTTCCTTATCGATTCCAAAGCTTGTAGCGCCTGGCTTTCCAAATACACTCCAAGTAGCCCAGCCATTTTCATAACCGGCAAACAAACAGTACCCATCGGGAGAATAAGTTAAACACGTCATTGGTCCCGAAGATTGCCTTGAAACGGAAACCCTGTGAATATGGGACGCAGGAATATTGCCTACATAGTCTCTTGCGGTATAAACTTGAATGCTTCCATCTGAACATCCGATAGCAATGAGAGAAAATCTAGCGTTGATAGCTGCTTTATTCGCATACAGCTCTGGGGTTGAAGGAGTATGAAAGCAGTAACCCCTGAAGAGTTTGTGGGGTCCTTCGTTAGATCTCGATTTGGGGAGTCGCTGTACAGCATACGCTCTGCCGTCGTTTGTGGTCCAACAAGACAAGTTCATTGGCCTATCGTAAATCATATCCGTAACATTGACCTTCCTAGGTAACCATTCCATACGACTAAAAAGCTCAGTGCTGGTCTGGTTTCCAGCGCTGTCTGGGGTCCACCGAATGCATT
Source organism: Hymenotorrendiella dingleyae (assembly GCA_003988905.1). NCBI lineage: Eukaryota > Fungi > Ascomycota > Leotiomycetes > Helotiales > Helotiaceae > Hymenotorrendiella > Hymenotorrendiella dingleyae. The sequence continues at coordinate 104,940 of QYAP01000063.1, forward strand.
GTACCGCAGCTGGTTTTTGGGTTGACACAACAAGCTCGTCGTCAAGAGCCAGTGCCTTTCCAATACCAGCATCGACCTTGATAACCATCCGAAAACGCACGCTGACCTCACGAACGCCCCCTCCCTCGCCCGGTCCCCATAGAATTCTATCTCCCCCTTGATTTCTTGCACTGTTAAAGTTGCTTTGTCTGCGAGCTTGGCCACTTGTATTACTAGCAAAATGGGGTCTGTAGACTCGGGCATCCGGGTCTGTCGCTAGTGTGTAGGTAATGAGATATCCATGTGTAGTTTGAACCACGAAAATGGCCGAGTCGGGTCGAACGAGAAGCGAGATATTGTGGCCATATGTACTGAGCGATTTGCTAGAGCGGACTACCACTGCGAGAATTGCAGTTGGCTATAGGAATAATTAGCAATAAATTTGCTAATTTCGAGGGCAATGTACCTTGGTTTGCCATATTGTCAGGGAGGTCGATGTAATGACGGCAAACAAGTGCCCCGTCCTCGAGATCCTCAATGCTAGCAATGGCTCTTTGTCCGCAGATCTGGAGAATGTTTCAGGAAATTCGTGTTTTCGAGGAGAGGTATCTCGGGAGTCGTGTTCAACGGGAGTTATTTCTGGGGTAATTGGTGTATTTGGAGTTAAAGGCGCTGCGATTTTGAGCCCGCTTTCAGGCCTCCCGTCCGACCCATCGCTGGGAGCTTCTAGCAGCGAGCCGCTCCCCTCTGTAGTCTCCCGCGATTCGGCATCATCTTCAAATTCAAAAGTCCGCTCTGCGTCGACCTTGCTGTTGCTAGCGGCGTATATTCTTGGAGCTCCAATGGGCCAGTACATGGCTGCGCGATGCCTTTAGATCCCGCATTCGTAGGGTCGCATACTCGCGAATCAGCACGGCAGTGGTGCATACAAGTCGTCGACCATCAAAACATAGCAAATGGACCGGTCAATTGTTACGAGGACTGAAAGTCGGCACAAGGTGTAGGTTGGGCCGTCTTTGGCGTTGGTGGTTTCGGACGACAAGCGAGGTCGGACGGCCGTTGAGAATCTGGAGATCACCTCGATGTCCACATATCCCTGCCACCTCGTCACCCTCGTCAGTGGTACAAACCGTCAACTGAAGATTTTCAGCTGATGCATTGGAATAGGATCGTGCCCAAGCAAGCAGCCTCTTTACAGCTCTGATTAAACAGTTCAATTGCCATTGGCGACGCCAGGATCTGACCAAATACAACACCCGAGGCCGTATGCGTATGTGATCCTCGATTCATCACAACACCAAGGCTGAACGAACGTCCTGCGGTATGGCGCCTCTTCGACAACGACAAAGTATCCCCAAAGAGCGTGTTTCGCCATATCTTAATTCACTAAGAACACAATCTTATCACGATCCAGCGTCCCGAGGGGTGAGCTCCCATGCGTAAGTCTTTTCTGCTATATTTTCGTTCGATATATTCTCATAACCGTTTTCAATATGAGCCGTTAGCTTCCTACCACAACATATTCAGAATATTCCAGGCCAAGAATCTTTGCAAAATACATACATATTTTCAATTTTGGTTCAAAAATTCTTTTCTATCTTGAATTTGGTTCTCACTGCATGTCATTGCCAAGACAGTCTATCGAGTTTTGAAGGAAACATCAGCTAACATGAAAATTAAGTATAAGATCGATCGCGTGGAATCCGCTTGGAACACTTATTGCAACTGGCTCTTCTGACCGAACGCTTCGAGTGTAAGTTTAAAATCCCCAGTCTAATCTGGACTGCTTCTCCCCCCCTCACCCCTTTTTTGGGGGATGGTGTATTGACCCCTCCGTAGATGGAATCCCGAGAAGTCAAGTATTCGATATTCCACCGAACTTAAAGGCCATGCTGCCGGAGTTGAACGAGTTGCATTCAATCCAGTAAAGGAAGCCGAACTATGCAGCGTTTCGAGCGACGGCGTCGTCAAGTTTTGGGACGTGAAGACGAAGACTCTGATCAACGAAGTGAAGGACCTTGGTGATGCATTTACCTTGGCTTGGAGTCCCGATGGCGAAAGTCTCGTGGTTGGCAATAAGGTCTGTATTTCTCTCTCATGACCGCCCTTTTGAGACCAATTTACTCACAATTTATAGGCTGACAATCTCTACGTCCTATCACCTACCCAACCTACACCAATCTCATCACATCAACAACCTGTTCAGACAAATCAAATCTGCTTTAGCAACAATGGTTCTCATATCTTCCTAACAACAGGGGAAGGTCGAGTCAAAATCCTGTCCTATCCCGACTTTAAACCAATTTTCACTACTAGCTACGACCCATCTGCTCCTTTCACTCTGAACGGCCACACATCTTCATGCCTCTCCATCGAAATTCAACCCAGTGGTCGCTATCTCGCGACTGGAGGCTCGGACTCGATCATAGCGTTGTGGGATACGACGGATTGGCATTGCCATCGAACCTTGATTGATATGGTTGGTCCTGTCAGAAGTATGAGTTTTACCTTTGACGGAAGCTATGTTGTTGGAGGTAGCGACGAGGGAGCGGGCTTGGAGATTTCTCACACTGAGTCAGGCGATTCTCAGCACTCCATCAAGACATCGGGACCTTGCCCGATTGTTGCATGGCACCCGAGTCGTTATATTCTAGCCTATACGGACCTGGGAACTCTGAAGATTCTTGGAATTGACGCAGATAGAAAGTGAATAATGAGGCATCTTGTCGAAATTACCAATGATATGGCCTGCCCAAATTCTGACCCATGAATGATGAAATTATTGATACAGTATACTGTACAGTGTCAGGGCTTTGCTGGCGGTAGTTCTAAAGTCCGAAGTTCTGGGGATCGCAGGTTTTGGCTTCACGCGTTTAGAAGAGGGCAAGCATCAATCAAACTCCTCTCAGATATGAAACGCAGAAGACAGAAAAGTAGCTCTATAAAATGACTTCACCGGCCTCACTACGCAATCTGATTCCATAAAGAAGGTGAAGAGTAGAAGTATATTACTTATTCATAACTGATTAGCAGAGGAGACGAAGGAAGAGCTTTGAAGTCTGATATAGTTTCTGGCAAGGCGGAATTCAACAGGGTTTCTTACTAGGAATGCTTATGGCAATACCGTCTTAGTTGGCTCATGCCACCGGAAGTTTCAATTCTATTAGATGGTCTGGTACAATAAAGGTTGATCGATAGGAGTGGCTCGTAAACCAATTGAGGAGAAGGAGAAGTGATAGAAAAACAAGTACGGACAGCAGGTTGCCAATGTATAACTGAGCTCCAAGTACTTAAATATCTTGCAAAATACCAAGCGATTTAATGATGATATGCGCCTCGATTGCAAGAGCCTGATGGAAATGAAGATGCATTTATATCTTCGACCGCACCTAACATCTATTTCTCCCTACCTGATATGGCCCAAGCTCCAAATAAGCGCATAACCCACATCCCCTCCACAAATGAAGATATACTTGCAGTGAAATTGTTGATACATGGAGTGTTACACCCAAGGCCCGTGGCCAAAATAGATCTCACACTTCCGCCGGATTACGGACAGGATCAATGACGGCTACGCAGGTCACCGTGTCTTCGTGGACGCAGGGAAGCAGCGTCATATGAACATGCCAGTGCCATGCTGTAAGGACAGGTCGTTGGGAGCCGAGAATTCTAAAGATTGCTGACAACAGTCGGCCTAACATCAGGCCGACTCTCACAGTTGGATACCAACCAGTTCTTCGGTTCCGTGCGAACGCCGAGCCTAACCCCAGCAAGGCTGAGATTTGGCTTCAAGGAGTCAAGGACAGGACGTCGAGAGAACAAAGCTTACGGCATCAAGCTTCAATTGCTGGTGCCTGAGAGAGCCTTGACACGTCAAAGACCCGTCACGTCGTAACTGCACCGCATCCATTCACTCTCAGCCGCCCTCGAAGGGAAGTCAATTTGACGACGTGCATATCCAAACAGATGCGGGTGAGAATGAGAAATGCACTGCCCCCTAGCAATCTAAAGCCCTTTTGGAATTTAGGGAATTTAGGAATTTAGTCCATATGCTCTGCTCTTTCGTCATTCTGCACGCGCTGCCATTGACTCAACCTCCAATTATTGAACTTCATACTCTGATTTATTGAGTACCTCGAATACTTGTACTCTGTTGAATACAATTTTACGTCCGTACGGGCCAGGCGATCGCTAACTCCCGATATCCCGTCTATGCTCTAACTCGGCCAGTTCCATTGGCTTTATCGACAAGGGACTAGAGCTGAGCATCCATCAAGCCTCCTACACAACCTCCAAGACAGAAAATCAAGTCCTTTCACACTTTTTCTCTTTTGCACTTCCTCCCCTCCCATCTTCGACCTCACCGACATCACTCCTCAACCAGGATCCAGGATCGCGCAGGACCAAGATGTGAATACATGAGCTATTTTCTCATGCTGATTACTCTGCCCCTCTCTCCGTTAGCGCACCCGCCCTGCAACCACCCCCTACAGTACTCACGCGAACGGCGTGGCCTACGTGATAATTTCAGATCGCAACCCTCCTTTCGCCACCATCTCCTGTCAACATCCAGTACATCTATTCATCCGACTGACATACAAAAGGCGCCGAGGACCATTCGCGACCATGTCGTCCGCGTCTAATACCCCGCCTGAGGACTACTTCAACGACCTTTCGCGCCCCACGGGGAACAATGCACGGGCAACGCAGCCCAAAAGTCCCGCAAATGGAAATGCAGCGGTAGAGAATGGAAGTGGAGGGGATGCCGATGCCGTACCGAAACCAAAGAGAATTGCCTGTAGTATATGTCGAAAGAGAAAACTCAAGTGTGATGGAACGAAACCGAGCTGCTCAACATGTACACGACTCGGCCATAGTTGTGCTTATGATGAGGTTAGGAGGAAGTCGGGGCCCAAGCGAGGCTATGTGAAGGCTTTGGAAGAGAGACTCAGTGAGCGCCCTCGAACTATTTGCTTGAAATTTATATGGCTTCGGAAATTGAAGCTAATTGGAACTCTTCTCTGCAGAACAAGTCGAAACACTATTAAAGACACAGGATCCAGTCCCGCCGCCAAAGGAACTAGTGCAACCATCTTTCTCACCAAGCAATGTGAGTGGAATCGCATCTCGCTCGATTCCCGCAACAGATTTCAATGTACAAAATCCTACGGTAGGCATTGTTGGAGGGGTGAATGCCGAACGATGGGGATACAGCGGTGAATCTCCCCAGCAGCCGCCTCCAATGGACGATTTGGGATTTTCGGCGGATATGAACATGACAATGGGCATCGATGATAGTAATTTCACCTGGGAAATGATTGGACTCGGCCTAGATGAGCCACTCCCTCCTCAGGATACAATTGATGAGCTGTGGGTTTCGCCTATAGACGGACTGAATATGCAAACTGACATGATGCCAGACATACCATATACTTCGAAAAAATACACCCTTCGTTACCAATGATACACAAGTACCGGTATCTTGCTGCGATGAACCTGTAAGTATTCGATATTACTTTGTCTAGTAACCACTTTACCTCTCCACCAAGTTCATATTTCATACAAGCGGTGTAACCTGAGGTGCATAAAAAGGCATCGATCGGCACTGGTTTCGGGGCATTAGAGGCTCCAATTACATAATGTAGAGGAGCTTAGGCTGTAAAGTAAAGTCTTATACTGATATCTCCTTGAGAGCACCAAATCAGCGTCCTCCAGTCGCATTACGATATATCATCTGGGCTTTAGCAGCTTCAGTTGTCGATAAATTCTCTGATCTCCGAGATCACTTCTACCAAAGGTCAAGAAAATACGTCGAGCTCGATGCGTTAAAGGGTCATGGAGAGCATATGATTTCAGTTGCCAATGCACAGTGTCATAATTTGCTCGCTTCATACGAGTTCAAGATGATGTATTTCCCACGCGCTTGGATAAGCACAGGTAATGCTATTCGATTATGTCAAATGTAAGTACCTAGCAATGGAGAACCGAGCTAGCAAACTATATACTAATTAAAATTAGGATGGGTCTTCACCGACTTGACGGCGCGGGGTTGGATGTTAAGCAGTGTCTTCCACCACCTCGTGATTGGACGGAACGCGAAGAGCGTCGAAGGACATTCTGGATGGCATTTTGCAGTGACCGATACGCCAGTATTGGAACAGGATGGCCAATGACTATCGATGAAAAGGACGTTGTATCAGATCTTCCTTCTACTGAAGAAGCTTTCGAGATGAGCAAAACAGAAGCTACTCAATCTTTGGCCAAAGCCATGGATCCATCGGGGGCCTGCAAACTTTCTCCATTTGCTGGCGTGGTCTTAATGGCTTGCTTGTTCGGCCGCAATCTCATACATTTACATCGTCCAGATGCAGATGACCGAGATCATGATCTGAACGGCGAATTTTGGAAGCGCCATAGGCAGATGGACAACATCCTTCTCAACACTTCTCTATCCCTACCTTCACATCTCAAACTTCCGACGGGCCTATCGAATCCTAATATTGTATTCACTAATATGAACATCCACACATCAACAATATGCCTACATCAGGCAGCTATTTACAAAGCGGACAAGAACCGCCTTCCATCATCGATCAGCGCGGAGAGTAAGGTGCGTTGCATCACGGCGGCGAACGAGATTGCCAGCATCATGCGTATGGTCTCTCATCTAGACTTGTCAACTGTAAGTGATTATGACCTCCTTCAAAAATACCACGTCTAACTTTATAGATGAATCCATTCATGTCATTCTGTCTTTACGTTGCTGCACGCGTTTTTGTACAGTACTTGAAAAGCCGACCGGATGATAGTCAAACTGGTGACTCCCTGAGATTTTTGCTCTCAGCCATGAACGCCTTGAAGAGAAAGAACCCCTTGACAGAATCTTTCCTTGTTCAGTTGGATGTTGATCTCGAGGCTCTTGGCATGCGTAACTCCAAGTTCAAATCCGTATTTGAATATCAAGATGACCACGTAAGTTTTTACCTAGCTCTGATGCACAATTTCTAACAATAGCCAGGTACCAACACCCGAAATCCGTAACGGGGCTCGCAACGAATGTGTATTCCTAAGGGTATCCGAGGATGCCTCTTTGGAGAAGGAGAAGCCAACGGCGTCCCAGTGGGATTCTTCCTTTGGTATGCACTCTAATGGCCAGAATCAAAACGTGCAGAGGACACTTCAAGGCTTAGCTATCGGTGCTGATAATAACGGATACGGACATGGAAATTTCAACGGCAACAGTAACTACATCAATAGTGGAAGTAGCAATAACGGAGGCGAAGCAGGACTATCCCCCGACACCACAAGCTCCTCAAATAGGCCGACGCCGAATTCTTCCACGCCGTCGGACTCGAGATCAAACTTGCAACCTGCTAGCGGGAAAAATACATCTAGTAGCGTTTCTCATGAGACGAGTCCTTCGGCACCTACAAATACTCAGCTTCCTTCACATAAAAATGGACACAATCACCGAATAATGTCATCTTTCTTTCCTAGCGAAGAACCGGATTACACTACTGTCTCCGGAACTGGTCTGACTCCTGGAAATAGCTTCAGTATGCCGGAAACTCCAGGACGACAACAATTCGATGTTCCTCCTGGTTGGGAGATGAGTAATCAGCAGACGACTGGGTTGACGCCTGTTGGAGAGGGTGTTTTTAGACAGCTTATGGGGTTGAGTCCAATGGATCCAATGTGAGTACTTTCCAAATCTATGAATGCCAACAATGTGGACATTTCCTAATGATGATGAAAGGGATATTGGATGGGAAGGCGGAAGTTGATGGCGAAAAACAAACTCTACTCACTTGATTTGACATTAATTGCATTGCACTTTTACGACGATACGATTTCTTCTTTTATCTATCTTGGGAAGGGAAATCCCCACACATATATTGGACTATGTACATCACATTTTCGGGGTTATATATGGAGCGTTGGGATGCTGCTGTGCGGCTTATGACCTTGTAAGAATAGGGTTGGATTTGGGGTTAAGGAATAGGATTTGGATGGGATAGGGAGGCGAGATTCCCACACTTTACGCTGTGCTAGTGGGCATGAGAATCCTCATATTTACATTGAAGATATATTTCGAGTATCTGCCGTTTTGATTGCACTTGACGTAGCTCCAACATTACTCACCACCTCTTATCATAGCGAGTTATCCCTGAATCTCACCACTAGCGAGTTGTCCTAATGGGAACTCGCAGTTTCACCGAAAATCCGTCACTGACCAAGCCCAGTCAGCTCAACCCTTCTCTATGTATTCTGGAATACACGTGGCCCACGGACCCAACCATTTAGAACTCGTCTTTTCAGCCATCCATTATCTTCGGCATCCACATGCAACGCAGGAGCTGAAAACAATCGGTCTGTACTTGTGTGACGAGAGGATATGCATAGCTTCATCAGCAGCATTTTTGGAACTTGGTAAGCTCTTTTTTGTTCTAATCTAGGGGGGTTTGGCCTATGACGCGGGGATCTTTGATGTGGGAGCCGCTGGTTTGTGGGATAAGGCTCTGGGTGGAGGTGGGGTTGATTAGTTATTTAGACTTGTTGGGTGGGAGAGCTGACTGTACGCTGCATCGATGTAGTATGAATGTGGATACCGAGGCTCGAGATTTATGTTGGGGTGTGAGGTGTGAGATGTGAGATGCGGATTTGTGAGGGAGGCGGGGTTGGTGGGATAGGTGGAAGTGATGATGTGGTGGGGGTTGCCTTGGTGGAGATCTTTTCACACATCTACTGTACTAACATATTTAAGCGAGTACCGGTACATGAAGTCTTGAAATGGTAAAGAGATATCATTACTTACTTCTCAGGACTAATAAGCAAGCAGTCAGCTCTGATGCAAGTCTATTACAATAAGACAAACACTAATACAAACCTCAGGGAATTCCCAACTTCACACTCCCACAAAAAGTATCTACCCGCCCCTAGTGAACAACCTACCGCATTAATTAGTTTAAAATACCTCTCTTCTCCCGTTTTTAATCTCATTGTGCCAGACGATAAAAGAGAATCGAGGTTCCGTGAACGAACCCTCTCCCGAAAACGGAGCCTCTGTTATTCTGAACTCTATTCTTTTAAATATCCTGGTACAATGAGAGAGAGGGTGGTGTTTTAAATTAGTTAATACCGTATTGTTAACAAATGTCTGATAACGCAGTATGAGAGAAGACTGGTGAGTGACTGGGAAGTGAATAAGGCTCTGTTCGTTCGAGAATCGAGCTCATTATTTTTCTGAGTCGTGTCTGAGCCCCCAGGACGTTACGTTAATGAGGCGATAAGTAGGTCCGGACCTACTTATTTTCGTTTGGCTGTGAATGGCCGTGGAAACGATAATGAGCATTAATGAGTTTCTGGAATGTAGATCTTCCCACGTGGTTCTTATAATTCCAAAATGGGCACCGGAATCTGTTTCAGAGGAGCGCAGTTTTACTAAAAGCCACCGGGGATCATTCCTCTATCAGGACGATAATGAGCTTCATTAATGCCTCCATTATTCGAACGAACAGAGCCTAAATTTGATGTGAGATTAGCTAGTTGGTATTCACTTGGATATGAATTGAATGGGGTATGAGTCATTTGCTAGTTCTTGAGAGGGGTAACAAGCGATATGACAGGGTAAGTAAAGGAAAGTGGCTGGGATTTAGTTATGACATTCTTTTGCGTTATGCTAGGGAGTGTTTTCATCTTTCATCTTTTATCCATCATCTACCATCCACAATCCACCCTTCATTTCCATTACTTGCAAAAGCTATTTCCCAATACCACCTTTCAGCCTATCCTACACCGTACAATATATCATCTCCAAACCAAGTATTCCTCGCTTTTCCTCATCATTCCACAGCGAAGGAATCCTAAACGCTCCATTCCCTCCTTACTATACCACATCTCCATCCCCATCGCAAAACCCACACACCCAACCCTCTCTCAAACGTAGAAAGTTCTACGATATCCCAAAATCCGCTGACGATTCTCTCTGGAATTCTTGCGCTTTCCATGTTATCGCAGAACTGTCTACATCAGTATATATATAACAATCGTACCTCTCAGCGACAATTTCCAGGATGGCATCTCTCCTCTCGCATTCCAAAGTTCTGCTATCTTTCTTTCTTTCTTCCCAGCATTCTGATTTTGTGCCACCCCCCCCCCCCCCCCCCCCCCCAGGAGAGATGGACTCAGAAAGCGCTGAAGACCACTTTATCTCAAGTAGCGCACACTACTAGCACTTTATTCCCCTCCTCTTTCTGCCAGCTAGCATCGCCTTCCATTCACAGTGTTCGTTTCTAGCTAGAAAAGCAAGGTGGTCTATCCAAACGGGAAAGCGCTAGAATACAAGCGCATGAGGTTTGGAGACCATGTGGTGTAGGGTAGCGATTCCGCAATAGCTCAAGAAGAAGGTAGTGTACGAGTAGGTTTGGCATATAACTTTTGGAACGAAGAGTTTGTTCGAAAGACGCTGGTGTTGGAAGGTAGGATGGTAGAAGAGCAGGGCTTACCGCATTAAATTGGTTTATAACCCCACCCCTTTAAGACCTCATTGTGCCAGACCGCCAAAGAGAATGGGAGAGACTTCTCCCGTTTCCTGGACCTCTCCCATTTTAAGATTCATTCTCTCTTATAGTCTGGCACAATGAGGTCTTAAAGGTGGGCGTATAAACCAATTAATGCGGTATACAGCTGAGGGATTTCTTATGGTTTTATAGTATATGAGCCCGCCGAGAAATGAAGAGGAGGTTACTTGATCAGTGGACTGAGCTGCGTGGGATATTTGGGATTGACGTCTCCCATTGAAATCGTGAGCGGGCAGTTTCAATTACGAAGAGTTGCATTACTCAGCCCTTTCCAAGAGGAGAGCAACATGGAAAGGGTTGAGCAAGCGGCTCCAACTTGCAATCCTTCTCATACGGAAGGAAGTAAAGATGAAAAAGGGGGCTTTGCAATTGTGCTTTCTCTTCCAGCTGTACAGTACATTTCGATCTTACATTTCGACCTACACACCCATATATGATGGGATCGAACTTTCTATCTTTATACAACACTCCGTCTCGAAGCTATACTACACAGCTTGAAAGATGAAGTGGGACTGGAAATGGCAGTATGGAGCAACAACATATAACACAGGTTATCCTCTACTTGTCACGACGTCGTTTTCCTTGATTCCTTTCCCTCGCTGTCACAACCCACTTGTTGGGGTTTCGCGTCTTTCGAGTTTTATATCCTCCTTTGGCCTAAAGAAAGATAGGTCAGTGGTGTTCAGGTTTAAGGATGTATGAGAGGATGGACTTACCGGAAGACCCCAAGGACTGACGGGGTCGACATTACCCTTGGATTTACCTCTTCCACCACCATGAGGATGGTCGGCTATATACGGTTAGCTAAGAGCTACATGATTGGCTTTGGAAAGGCGTTTACATACCCGCGTTCATGGCAAGACCTCGCACTGTTGGTCTAATATTAAGCCAACGCTTTCTTCCTGCCTTACCAAGTTGTCGATGCTGAAAGTGAGGGTTGCTAGCTACTCCAATAGTAGCACAAGCGTCCTTGCTCACATTTCGAATCTCACCACTCTGTAATCGGACCTGAACATGCTTGTTGACTCCATTTGCCTTGTTGTCTTTGGAAATGACAATAGCATAGGTTCCCGCACTCCGGCAGAAAACCGCACCTCTCTCCTTTGCAGATCCAACACAGTACACCATTGTTCCAATTGGAACCATATGAAGTGGAAGACAGTTGCCTCGCCATGCGGTCTTTGCAGCCAACACACCGGGATCGACTACACCTCCCATACTTTCCAGCAAGTCTTTGGGAATACCCGCTCGGTAGCTCTGCACCACATCTCCAGCTCTCATTCCATCGGCAGCTACGATATAGCTCTTCCTTCCAGTAGCCTCGTTATTGAGCAATGCAATATGGGCGCTCCTTCCTGGATCATGCTCAATTCGCTCAACGGTATGCTTTCCAGGCTCCATCCTCGCAAAGTCAAGCGTCCGTATCCTCCGTTTGTGTCCACCACCACGATGTCTGATGGTTACTCGACCACTGTTGTTTCTTCCTCCCTTTCCATGTCCCTTCTTGGCGAATGTCAATGGGAGAAACGGCCGTCCTTTCCACAGATGGTCGTTGATCGGCCGCTTCAAATGTCGTACACCGGGTGTTCGAGGTTTATATGTTCGCATGGCAAAGGTTGCGCTGCCCTTTTCGCTTGTTGGAGGAGGTGCAAAGCCTTGTGACATGTTCATTGGATCAATTGGAGCCGCAGGGACGGCGACTGTCTTGGTGGCATAGGATCGAGGGACATTTTGTCGTATGGGAAGATTGATGCATGTTGCCCTTTGCTGGGACTGCCGCAGCAGTAATCTGGGTTGAAGCATTGTGGACAGGCCAATTGTGGTGCTTCCACCAATGCAAAAGACCACGAAGACCTCAAAGACCTCGAGCGGATGAGGGGGGTGGTCGTGAAGCGCTGGGCCTTTCCTGTTCCCAAATCGATGTCGGCGTCGTTCAAACTTCGAATTTCTGGATGTCAGCTCCAAAGGGGAATAGCGTCTTTGCGGTAGCGGCCCGGTCTTCCTCGCCTTGGTGGCTTGAGGCCTCAGGCGTCGTTTCTTCGCCTGATCCTCAGCGCGTCGTTGGTTGCCGAAGCTCTAGCCACACTTACCATTTTTTCTCTACCTGTGGCTGATGAACGTGTGTTGCCCGGTTAGCGCGTTCAAATCAACACGCCGAAAGAGCTGGTGGAGCAGGAGCTCGTCCCCACCTTCCTCTGTTTTCCTGTCATCGAACACGCTGCATTTTCTCCTACAACCACGGTCGACAAAACTGCATTCTGTTAAGGACAAGCTCCCCATCCTCTTCATTTTCTCTCGCTCATCACTCTCAAAACATCATCCACCTTTTCACCCCCTCGTTTTGTTGATTTCCCCTCGAGTTCCGCACCGGTAGGGATTCCCATATCGCGCTAAGACGCCAGCCATAACAAGCGAAGACCTCACACCCAGATTTCTCCCTCACGTCCTTCCACGCTTTATACCCTTGACATTCACACCACAACACCACGCCTCTTCCTCCCTGATACCTTCCGGCCACCACTCTACACGCCTTTACTTTTGAGTATTCTGGACATCTATCATCCGCGTTCACGCATTGAGTACTTTGGAGCACCACCAGCGAAAGGTCTACTAGCCATCAACACGGTAGACAAGCTACGAAATCGACTCGATTGATTTCCCAATTACGCCCTTGGACCATCTTGGAGGATCCCATCCTACTCTTGTATGTTTCCCCAGCTCTCTGCCTTCCACAACGCCATTTGTCGCCATTCGTCGCGTCTTCATCGCCCTCCTTTGCGTCGCGCAACGCGGTCACGCTTCAATTCTTATACCGCGTCGTACTAACAACCCGAGCAGCATACAATTCTCCTACACAAAATCTAATCATTAATACTCCATACAAAAAAAATGCCTCCAGTAAGTGGAAAAGTCCACGACGCGTTGGCATGGTTTCCGACCCCGGGTACCATATTTCACTGTTTCGTGGACATCCACTAATTGGTTGATTGCAGAGTCGAGCAGCAAGTCGGCGGGCGCCAACAAATGAGAACGACGAGAATAGTGCTGCTGTCACCACAACGCGTCTTACACGATCAAAGTCACAAGCATTCAGTGAAGATGCCGGGGCTCCAGTTGTCAAGAAGAACGCACTCCAGAGCAAGAAGGCTGCAACCAACACACAACCCCTCCGTAAGCGTTCTGCGTTAGGAGATGTAAGCAACGTGACGAAAGGTGATGCTGCTGAAGGCAAGAAAGCTACGGGCAAGGCTGGTTTCGTATCAAAGGCGTCCCATCCTACTGGCGTACAGAAGGCATCACGTACAACCTCCACCAAATCGATTCTCGGTGCCAAGGACGCGAACAAGAAGACTGAGTTGAAGGGACGTGTCGGTTCTGGTGTATTGCCCTCGCAAACACAGAAGAGAAAGTCAGCTACAGCATCTTCTACCGCCGTCAAGGAAGAGACACCAGTTGAGGACGAGCAGCCATCGAGAAAGAAGATCCACCTTGAGGCTAAGATCAAGATTCAAGCAGAGGAAACTAAGGAGAACATCATTGAAGAGGAAGAGGAGCCTGAGGTCGAGGAGGATGAGGAGAAGTCTGTCAAGAGCAAGTTCGCCGCCGGTGTAGAAGACTTGGATAAGGAAGACATCGATGATCCTTTGATGGTTGCCGAGTACGTTGTAGAGATCTTTGACTACTTGAAGGAGCTTGAGGTCACCACAGCACCAAACGCAAATTATATGGAGCACCAAGAAGACTTGGAGTGGAAGATGAGAGGCATCCTTGTTGACTGGCTCATTGAAGTCCACACTCGCTTCCATCTTCTTCCTGAAACCCTCTTCTTGGCCGTTAACATCATTGACCGCTTCCTCTCTACCAAGGTCGTTCAACTTGATCGTCTTCAACTCGTTGGTGTTACTGCCATGTTCATTGCCTCCAAGTACGAAGAAGTCCTTTCTCCTCACGTTGCCAACTTCCGTCACGTCGCCGACGATGGGTTCACTGAGGCCGAAATTTTGAGTGCTGAGCGTTACGTTCTCCTCGCTCTCAACTACGATTTAAGTTACCCCAACCCAATGAACTTCCTTCGCCGTATCTCTAAGGCCGACAACTATGATATCCAGACCAGAACTTTGGGCAAGTACCTGATGGAGATCAGCTTACTTGACCACCGTTTCATGGAGTACCTCCCAAGTCACGTTGCCGCCGCTGCCATGTTCTTGGCTCGCGAGATCCTTGAGCGTGGGGATTGGGATGCCACCCTTACTCATTATTCCGGTTATAATGAAAAAGAAATCGAACCAGTATTCAAGCTTATGGTTGACTACCTTGCCCGACCCGTTACCCATGAAGCCTTCTTCAAGAAGTATGCTAGCAAGAAGTTCCTCAAGGGTGAGCTAACCTTCCACTACTACATATTTCACCAGCTAACCTTTCTTAGCTTCAATTCTCACTAGACAGTGGGCCAAGAGACATGCTGCCGAGCTTGAGGTTGATGTCTCTCAACCACTTGCGTGACCAATTCTACGATAAGATGACCGTCAATTCATATTCATACACGACAAAACTTGCATCACAGTCGCTCTAGGATACACCACATTATTTGGATGGGACATGAAACTTTAAATTACGATAGACGGATGACTTCTTTCAGGCCCCAATTGCTTCGATGGGAATTTCGCTAAATCATGCCTGGTTTTTGGCTGTGGTTTGATTGTCGAGTCTTGTTTTTTGTTCAGAGTTAGCTGCTGCGCCGCATTACTTTTCGCGTTTTTGTTTCCTCTCTCATCAGGTCTGGCGTCTTATGTGCTTTATTAGGAAGTACGGAGTCCTGGCTGCTGTTTTACCTCGTCTTTTTTGATTGATTGTTTTACCTCTTCAGCATTTTGTCTGCATTACAGCATACAGATAAATGATGGCAAAAGTACTTACAGCATGTCTTTTTGGGGGCGGATGGGCTGTGTAGTAGGTGCTTAGCTGAGGCTGAGGGGTGGAATGGGAGGGGTTTGATTTTTGATTGTTTTCCCGGGGGGTCCTGGGAAGATTATTGTACATATCTGGACAATAAAACTGAGTGCCATGACACGTTAATTCTTAAAACTTGCATTGAATGGATTGTGAGGTGTGATGGGACATCGGTTTGGTGTCAGTGGCACGGGAAGATGGGTATCGTTCGATGTGTTACTGGGAATCGACCGGTTTGTTGTGGTACGTACAGTAGCTTACTAGTGTCGAACGCCTATCTGACACCCGCAACAGCCCGTATCAAGTGGCATGGAGAAGAGATGGCAATCGTAGACGGGCTATGATAAGGGAAATAGACCTGGAATGTGGTTGATGCCAAGAGACGATTTGCATGCAGGACGAGAAGTATGAGTTGTTTACTTTTTTTCGCGTGTTGCCATGTCAACTATCTGAGTTTTCGGATACTTTTTGCTTTTAGTGTTTGCAGGATCGTACAGGAAGTGGGGAGGGAGATAGGGGGGGCTGATGGTTGGGTGATTGGATGGGTGGGAGGTGTTGTTGTGGCGTTTATGCAGGAGGGGGGATGCTGGTGGTTGATGGGGAGATGGAGTGAGGGAGGGGTTCTTGAATTTGATAATGGTAATACATGTCACGAAAGTAGATGGTGGTAAATACTAATCTTTCCGTATTCTGATGTTTGAAGACAATTCCGATCGAATTCCAATGCATCAAGCGTGAGCTCTAATTCGTTGGGGGTTGGCTCGTACTCTTCTCTCTCTCTCTTCAGGCTGTAAAAATCAAGAGTCATAGTTCAGGTTCTGCATAGATTGAGGATAGAATCCCAGGGATTGGGAATTGGGAAGTGATAGAATGATGTACAGTGTTTTGAGTGAGTACTGTACTCAGTGATCACTTGTTCTTACTTACTCTTTAGGTACTTTCATTGTCTTCGTAATTGGGGGGAACTATGAACTCCGTGTGTTTAACGAGTGCAGGAGGCCAATCGTTATTCTTTTGTCTGTTATAATACTGTGCAAAATTAGTTGCTGGCACTATTTACTACTAGAAACTATACAATACGCAACGGTCTGTATCTTGAAAAGTTCAGAAAGTACTGTTTAGAGCTAGATAAGTACAACACAATAGTATCATACGGAAAGCGTACTCAATACCATATCAATAATTCCTCAATTCCTCATTCTCTAAGAGTATCCTACCTCTATACCAATCGTAAGGGTATACAAACTACCAATAATCCAACTCCAACACCCTCCTATACCAACCGAAGTCATAATCATAACCCATTCAACCATTCATTAGAAGTTGCAAGCTAGTACCGCTCACTCATCATCCCTCCTCAGCAAAGCCAACCTCTCCTCATCCCCCTCAAACCCCCCATCCCTCAGAGAACTCAATGTCCTACTCAAACTAACCCTCGAGCTCCCCTCGCCATCCTTAGCTTCCTCTCTAGCATCCTATTAAATCCCAAAAATCAGCATCATTCCATTCCTACCAAAATAATCTCAATCAATAGGTTTATAATCTCACATTTCCATCACCATCACCAGCCTTCTCCCCCTTTTCCTCTCCATCACCACCCGGGAGTCCCAACGTGAAAATAGTGCATATAACCCCCGCACCACCCGCAACCCAAAGTGGTCGATCTAATCCCTCTTCTCCATGACCTAGCAGTCCAGCCGCGACTGCCGGTCCCACAACTCCCGCAATTCGACCCCAGAAAGAGGCAAGTCCACAAGCACTCCCTCTCACTTCGGCTGGGAACAAAACCGGCGTCCAACCATAGAGTACCGCATTAAACATACTCTGGAAAAAGTACTCGACAGTGGAAAGACCGACGTTGGTGGCGTGGGTATTGATGAAGGTGAAGAGGAATAGGGAGATGGACATGAAAGCCGCGGAGACACAGAGGATGTATTTCTTTGGGAGGAAAGTGATGTGGGTGAGCGTTGCGCCTAGAAGGACGCCGAGGGTGCCGGGGGTGTAGATGGCGAGGTTGTCGAGGTAAGTTTGTCGGAGGGGGATGTGGATGGAGGAGTTCTTGCGGAGTAAGATTGTGGGGAGAAAGTGACCTGGAGATGTTAGTAAGGAAAAGGGGGGTGGGGGTAGGGTTTGGTGGGTTGACTAACCTGCGATTGCTGTTGTAGGGGTTTAGAATTAGTTTGAGTTTCTTTTCTTAAAGGGCTACGGAGGAAATGTGATGACAGAAATTTCGTGGAGTATTTGTAATAAATACGAAGACTCTCGATTGCAGAGGAAGGAGTAAAAACTGGGAATGAATGCAAGAAAGTGGAAAGATTGAGACTCACAGAAGCCCAAATAGTCGAAGGCATAAATAACCCAAATCACAATCACAAGCCACGCAAGTTTGCGCGTCGCAAAAAGTGTCCCCATCCTCTTCATCTCAGCCTTTGCCTTTTTCATAAACTTCTGCTTCCCCTCATCTTCTTGACTCGCTTCACCACCCCTAACTCCTCCCTCCACAGTCTCACTCTCAACCTCCACAGCCCGCAACTTCTCCAACGTAATTCCACACTCTCGTTTATTCATCTTCGAGACATTCTGCAGAATTTTCACAGCTTGTTTGTCTTTATTTTTGGAGAGAAGATATTGCGGGGACTCTTGAAACGAAAAGACGCCGAAGCGGAGGAGGAAAATGAAGAAGGAAATGCCGGCTAGGGTGTAGACGAGGTATCTCCAGCCGTGGTTATCTTCCTTCGTACAACATTCCTCTCCTGCTATCAGGTCCGGGGAGTCGCACGATGGAAGCTTGCTCGAGCAGATGGAGGGAGGGATGAATAGGTAGGCGAGGATACTGCTGACTATGACACCTATCGGTTGGAAGACGGAGAGGAGGGCCAGGAGGAAACGTCGGTTCTGTTGAGTGTTAGCATGCCTAGCTCTGGCTTTTGGAATAGGCAATTGAGCTCAGTCTTACCCGCGGCAAAAACTCCAGGCAAATCGTCGTATCAATGGGAACATTGCCTCCAATTCCGAAACCGCTGAAGAATACGAGAATCAAGATGGCGGTGAAATGGTCTGGAAAGCCGATAGAAAGACCGAAGATACATGTCCAAAGGATCGTACCATTAAATGCCCAACGGCGACCTTATATTTGTACAATTAGCTAGCAAGAACATACTGAGTAAGAGAGGTGAAGAGTAAACGAACCGATGATATCAACCAGAATTCCCCAAGTGAAAGCTCCCGTAGCCAACCCAGCACTGAATACAGTAAACAAGTTCCCCAATTGTAAATCTACAGATCCCGTAAGCATACTCCCAAACAAACAAACCTCCATCTTCATCGAAGAAACATACCAGTAAAGCCCATCTCCCTCTGCAACGGACTAGCAATCAACCCCAGAGCTTGCGCCCACAGAAGATCCAACATGTACCCGAACCCACAAAGGATCCAGACAGACCATTGATATCTCCCCATACCCATAGCATCAATCTCCCGAGTGACCATTAACATTTTCTTCTCGTGTGGAGTGAGCCCCTCCATCTCTGGGTCATAACCCATCTCGAGGATGTCATCAGGATCGCGCATATCCTCTGTATCGTGATGCCGACCTTGTAAAGTCAGCAATATCCTCGAGAGCCCCGACACCCAAACCACCTAGATGCAGCATAGAAAACAAAGCATACCGTTGTCACTCCTCACAAACCCATCACCACCCTTATCAACCGCATCCTTGCTCATCACAGCAACGAAACCTCAATTGAAGAGCCTTTTGCTTTTTGCGCTTCTAGCAGCTACCACGAGTCTTAAAACTCGAGCCGAGCCGTTCGCGCAGGTACACACTGCACTCATTCCAGAGAAACAGGGGCTTGCGCTCGTTCTTAACGCGGGGAAAGTAAGCTTGAGAGGGTGGGTGGGTGTGACAGGAAGTAGTGCGACGGAGATAGGGAAGAGAAGTCGAGACGAGGGCGTACAAGGAATTGTCACGAGAGACCCTGGCTGACAGCTGGAATCGGGGAAAAGAACCTTAAAGGAAGGATGGAGCGAGTTTGGAAAGAGATGGGCAAAGTATAACTGATGAGGAATGAGGAAGGAGCAGATTCGACTTTTCGTGCCTCTTGGGAGTCAGTTGGAGTTACTTTCCATTTACGCAAGAGAGAGTTGTTAATGGGCCAAAAGTTACAATGGTACTGAGGTAAAACAAAAGCCGAGCACATACTAAGTAGTTCTACCGTAAAGGACGTCCGTAGCCTCATACTCCTCTCGATGACCTCACGACTGCTAGCGACTTTCTACTACCGGTAGTTTCGTTTGTTGGACACCTCGGGCCATTAGTCTCTACTCTAACCTAACCGCGTGAGGCGGATTTATCAACCTGTGCAATTGTGCAACACACCGCTATGAAAATAACACGGTAAGAAGCAGAAAGTTTTGTACTCAAAGCCGGGGAGCTAGTCGGGCTCCTTGCTAGGAATGATAATACAATAAGCACTTCCAAAATAAATCGGAGCTACAGCCGGCGTTCGTCCCTCATTTCGTCTCAAAGCTGTATCTCAACCAACCAGAAAGGGCGTTCAAGCTCTCCCATCTGACACTTTCTTCTTTTTCTTGCATCAACTCCATGACCCTGGTCTTCAAACCAAGCTTCTCCAATTGATATCTCTTTTCAGGAACTTCCTTTACCAAAGCGCCCACATCATTACACGCAATAGCAAGAACTTGCTTGTCACTATCCCAGGATTTGCTCATAATTTCGGCAAGCTTCCGTGGTAATTCGCCCTTTTCGTGGTCAAGAATTCGACGAGCGTTCTCCGCCCAAAAGGTGGGACTTCGATGGGGTGGTGACCAACGAAGATGCCCAGAGTTTATTTCAGCGGCATATTCATCAAAAGTGGTTTGTGTCTTTGTATGTTCCTCGAGCATCTCAGTCAAAGCTTGAAGGTCCTCGAGGAGATCAGGGTCTGAGGGATGTCGGCCACTGACGTTTTGCAACAGAGCTGGTAGGCGAGCAAGTGTAGCAGTAGGTAAGAGAGCCTGTTTGTTCGTGGATAGGATATTATAAAGGGAAGATATCAGAAGTCGGGTGGTTTTCTCTTTAGGTGAAAGTCGGAGAAGTTGTGTATAAAGGGGAATAATATCAAACTCGCTATCATACAGTTAGTAATGTGGCACTGGTAGCCTCAATCAACGTCAACTTACTCTTCAAGACCTTCGCCAATAGTCTCTCCCTCGAAGCTGAGCTGCCATAGAACGAGGAGAACATGATATAGCAACTGGAGGCCAACTCCACCTCCCAGAGTACCCTCAACACTGCGAGCACTAGGAGCGCCACTCCAAAGGGTCGAGGCGGTTTCTCCGTTTACTACACCAGCTGCAGAGCGTAGAATTGCAACTAGGGGTTCGATGGTCTCATTTCTGTGCTTCCAAAACAAATCCCTCGACTTCTTGCCCCGCAGCAAAGCCGAGTATTCCAGTACCGCAATATCTTGTAGTCCACCATCTGTAGTTGTCGTCAAGGTAGAAAGATAAGTGAAGAGCTTAGGCAATGCAGCCGAAGCTTTATCTGATAAGTCTGCTGTCGCACCTATTATGCTGGCGAGAACGGTCGACGTAAGAAGGGGTGTTGGGCTTTCGGGGTCGTTCGATTGCGTGAGAAGAGGTAGGAAGGATTTGTAGGGATCTGGGTGCTCCGAAAGAGCTTTTGAGAGAGAAGGTATTCCTGGGAGGTATGTTAGTACTCGCTCACTGCACCTCGAGGTATTCCGATGTGCCTACCATCGAGCAAGTCTCCCAGCAAGACCAAAACATATTGTACAACATGCGCACTCTTTGCAGCAGACTCCAACACACTGGGCGTCTCTGCCGCTCCCACAAAGAGCGTTTTGTATCCGTCAAGATCTGCTTCGATAATTTGCTTTCTCTGGTCTTTTCGGACCTTGTCGACTGCCCTGATCTTGCTCAGTTGGTCCTCACTGATGGTACCGGCGCGCACCGCTCCATCCCAAGCGACCGGTCGGGCGCGAATATTGTTTTGTAGCGACAAGAGATAGGTTGGAGGATCCAAAGACATGATGAATGGATTCCTTGGATTCCTCGGGCAGAAGATGTGAGAGGCCACCTGCGATGCAATGGAAGGTGGTATAGTGGGTAGGCAGATGAAGTTTGGAGCTCCAAGTCTTATCGATGCCACAGCTCTCGCTCGCTTAGACCCCTGCGGTTGCATTCGATTGCTTGGCGTGACCTCTCTCCTCCCCTCTTTCCCCTTTTCTGCCATCAAACCACTTGATTGAACTCCTACCCATTTGTATTTCATGAGGAAACTACACTCACGACGATTAAGAGTAGGGTGGGACGAATGACGCTCCGGTGGTCTTGTCCTATATCCTCACTCTTCGAGCGCAGCGAGCCCGGGGGTTTGGGGGCTTGCCCCATGAAAACAACAAGGAGGGTGAGTGACGCTCCGCTGGTCCTCCGGAGGCCACTGCCGTGGAGGCTGAGTATCACTCCAGTAACAGTACATCCGAGGGCATTTAGGACCCCGATATCGAAAAATCGTACAGAGGCAAATCCTGACAGGGTAAGCTAGATGTGCAAGGGTACCAAACCAACTGCACCAACATCATCAAAACCATCCCCCCAACACATATAAATCCAAATAACACAGCTCCCATCGTCCAATCAACAGCCCGGCTTGACAACCCGATTCGCCGGTCCCG
This sequence comes from Hymenotorrendiella dingleyae, assembly GCA_003988905.1. Lineage (NCBI taxonomy): Eukaryota > Fungi > Ascomycota > Leotiomycetes > Helotiales > Helotiaceae > Hymenotorrendiella > Hymenotorrendiella dingleyae. Next base: position 127,147 of record QYAP01000063.1, read on the forward strand.
ATTCTTCCTCCGTATGAGACTACATATGGAGATGGGGCGCCTCGTCGCATCAAACACATCTGGCGTGTCTAAACTGCAACCTTCTTTAAATAATGCCCTCGCGGTGTTTTCTAAACCCTGGCTTCGGCTGGGGTGGAGTTTTGCTGGTTTTTCCTATTTTTCCTATTTTTTATTTTTTTTGCAGGTACCGGTAGGCGACGGTGACCTACCCCAGATATTGAGGCTTACTAAACGCGCGTAGGAACATTTCACTCCATCAGATGCTGTTGAATACCATCTGACTATTTGTCTGGTGAATGGAATTCGATCGGCTTCTTGCAAACTTCCTGGCTTTTGAGGCTACTTTTAAAAACTTTACTTGGATCTATCTCTACGGCAGGAAGTAATTATATGTTGACGGGGGACTGGACCTCGTGCTTTTCATTTCTCACAATGCAGTCATACATTCTACAAGTTTTACGTGGAATTTTCTTTCCTCTATGTTGTATCAATTTGTACAAAGTTGCTTGCGTTTTCGGCGGACCTGTCTATATTTCGAATTGGTATTCAGGACTTTGTACAGACGAGTGTCTGATGTCATCTTCCAAACTGGCTCCATATCTTTCTATGAGCAGTTGGATAAAGTAAAGGGTCGATATTTTATAAGCGTTTTTAATATTTGACTTTTTCCATCTCATGCTAATGCTCATTCGCTGCAAAAAATGATGCAATGCTATTATGAATTCACATTGATTACTTGCCTCAGTGGACAAGGTGATGAGCAGCATTGTCGGCCCTCATCTGCTGGCATATATTTTTCCAGCGATCAATCCTTGTCCGCGCCTTGCCATCAGCAATCACACTGATACTATCTCCCACATCGATAGACCCAAAGTCCCGATCATCGTAATCAGTCGGCGGGCTTGATTTTATGTCGTCTTCATCCATCATCCACTTGATAATCTTGTCTCGGTCTACCCTTTCTTCCCAATCTGCTTCCAGCGACCATCGATGATCATCGTCTTCCTGATCTTCAAACTGAGATTCTTGGTCGAAGTTGGAGAGGCTTACTCCCATCTTCTTTGCGTTCTCAATTGCGGTTTGAAGTGCGGCTTCTGCTTGGTCCAGGCGTTCGCCAGCTGCCCGTTGCTGCATGAATAGGTCATTGTCGAAATCAGTCCTGGTAGCATTGGTGTCCCCGGCGGCGACCATCTTGGCATAATCTTGCCATTGTCGGTTGTAGGTGGAGTTCCAGTCCATATAAATATTTTGAGCATCATAAAACTCCTGTTCTGCCGCATCCTTCATATCCCATGCGTCATTGCGAGCCTTTTCTGCAGCGGCCCTATTCAATTCGCTGGCCGTTGGAGTGCGAGGTTTTGGTGGAGGTTTGTTTAAGTTTTCTTTTGAAGGCAGTTTATAATTCCACCTCGCCCACCCATCATCGCTTGCTCCGGATATGTCTGCAAGAAGATTATGCCTGCCGAGCACCTGCCTTAGATCCCAGAGTAAAGAATTTCTGGTCCTAGTTATTTCCGCGTTCACTTTCGCCATCTTTCCTAGTATCTCGTTCTTTTGTTCGTGCAAATTTGTGGACAAGTTGTTGCTATTTTCGAGTAATCTAAATTGCTCAGCCCGATCTTCGGGGCTGCCAGAATCATAGAGAACATCGATTGCGTCAATTCGGGAATAGATTTGGGCAAACATTCCATCTAGCCTGATCATTTGCTCTTCGGTATGATGGATTTCCGCCTGGTATCTCCTTATTTTGGCCTCGTCTCTCAGAATTCTATTTACATGACCGACGAAAGTTTCCGTTAGAGTCAAGGCGGTACCAGTGCTACCTCGAGAGTCTTTATAATACTCGGGATATACGAATATACTCAAGCATTCTGCCGATAGAGGAGGATGGTCTTCAGGGCCTGCTAGAACGGGAAGATCGTAGCGGATAGGCGTTTTCGCCTCCATGTTTTGCTCCTCTGCTTCTAGATAGAGCGGCCTTCCATCTGAGGAGGCACATGTATTCTTTTGAGCGTTACTGGCTTTTCGGTCTCGTCGCAGTATAATTTGCGTATCCGATCCCCCAGATGGTCTATGCAGACCTTCTGCCAGCGATTGTGTCCGATTGCCACCAAACAAGCCCTTTCGCGCCACTCCTGGCAGAAGGCGTTGAAGCCTATCTTTCATTGTGTTGATCGTGCGTTAATGAATTTTGTAGGTTTCGTTCGTCGCGGTGGCAGTTTGCTTCCGCTTCAGATGTTAGCGAGAATTGGTGCTCGACTGGAGTTGCAGGGAAGTCGATGCATCTTAGGATGAGTGGTTTCCTGGACGAAATATTTTCTTTTACCCCAAAAAGCAGTTCCACCTGAAGTTTTTGGAATTCGCTACTGCGCTGGCTTCTAACAAAGAAGTTCTCGCGTCTAGTCATGAAAGATCTTCACCCCCCGGAAAGCCACGCCGGAATTAGCGAAAAGTCTTTTGTGCCCCATCACTACTTCAAGCCTCCTTGGACCCGAAAAATCAACAAAGATGAAGTCTTTTGTTGAACTTTGAGTCGATTCTTTGAAGATGAATAGAAAGTATCCATTCATTTCACATACATTCGTCAGTGAAAGAAGAAAATCCTCGTCTCCATTTCTCTTTCCTGTTCTGCTATCATTTACCGGTTTTCGAGTATATTGCTATGATATCTTCTTCAAAAACTTTGATTTTCAGTGGAAGCCTCGGACACCATGTCACGCCTAAAAGATCTCGATGTCCTGATAGCTTCTCTCGAGAGGCAGATTAACCATCATGACAGATTAGAATTGATGCTACAGGAACAAAGAGCGCGAGCGGCTGTAATGGCAACCAGAAACCCAAGCCAAAGTATAACCAATCCTCAAATTCAAAACATTCATCCAAATCCTCAAGGTCAGGTGTTCGCACCTGTGGATCATGTAAGACGACTGACTAGATACCGCTCTGCAAGCTAAAACATGCTGATCCATCCCAAAAATTAGATTTCGGAACGACCACCGGGAACTGTACCGAGTGGTTATCCCTCTCTCAGTCAGGCAAGTACTGTTCCACAACAAAGAGGGGCACCGAATGTCCCGCCCGCGACGCCAAAAAACTTCCAATACAACCCACCGACCGGACCAAGAAACTCTGCAGGAAGGAGCTTTAGTGAGGGAGCAGAGAATTATGGAAGAAACAATTTTCAAGGGGGGACTCCCCAACGTATTAATAGACCTCAGAGACACGAGCAGCCGATGGAGATGTATCAATTTGAGGAGAGGATGATTATCAGTGCCGCTCAGCATGAACACGATTTCAACCAAAATATGAGAGGGAACGACAAGTGGCAGTCAATAACGCAAGCTAAAGACTTTGTGTATTCGAAGCCGAGAAAGTATGTGATACTCAGAAAGTTCGCAACGTACGCCACTGTATTGCCAATCGCGACGCACGAAGGGAGAGGGATAGAGAAAAAGGACAAATCAATACAACATCACTATATTTCAATAAGAGAATGGAGATTCAGAGAAACGGCAGCGCCTGCAGAAAATTCACATGGGATTATATATGCGGTAGAAAATGAAGACTTAGCGAAAGTCGGCCGGCCTTACACTCGGATGAGTGACTCAGCATCAGTTCACTTTACGATGCCAATGAACTTCAGATATATCACTCACGCTCAAGCCATTGGTTATGTCCTACCAAATGACTTTGAGCGTCTAAAACAACTTTTCTTAGATGCCTTCACCCAGGACACCTACCTGCTTTCTGGAGCACCCCCTCCTGACGATGATGAAAATTATGAACCTCCAGATGATCCCCCCAGCCCAGGACCCCCTGCTGGTCCTCTCGGAAACCCATCAAGCTTTAACCCCAATTCTTCTGCTTTCATACCCGGGGGCACAACACAAGAACCGCCATCAGCTGGAGGACTAGACGACGACGACGGCATGGACATAGATGTGCCAGATCCAAACCACCCCTTTTACGGAGAGCCTTCTCCACGACGACGAGATAGTCAGATCCCTCGGCCTCCTAGCAGAGGACCTTCACCAAACCAGTACGGGGCCGGCCAGAAGCGACCGGGAAGCAGTCTTTCCACCGAACGTGGTCCTGCCCAGCGTACTCGAACAGTCTCTAACCCTAACACCAATACTGGATCCATGTTTAGTGCCCCACGAGGAGGCTATGGGGGTCCCTCTACTCAGAATAGGGGAAATTTCAGTACTCGCGGAAATGCTGCTCGAGGGGGTAATTTTCAAGGCCAGGGGTCTCCTGCTGGAAGAGGCAATTTCTATACTCCGAACAATAACAATAACAATAACAGAGGAAGAGGAAGAGGCTATAGTCCGACTAATGCTCCTAGAGGAGGAGGCAATCTATTTAATCCGTACGCCAACAACAATGACAGAGGAAGAGGGGGCCATACCGCCAATCCTGCCAGACGTTGGCAATGATCACGCAAGAGGCGGATCGGGTCCTGTATGAGAAGAGATATTTTTCGCTTTATCGCTTGAATGTTGAATGCTATATATATCTGTACATGCTACTTCCTTTTTGGGTTCTTGATCTTGGGTTTTGGTCTATGTTGTGGAATTGTTAGGTAGATAATGTTTTGAATGTATAATTTGTTGTTTTTTGATGTACGGTGTATTCGGTGCATACCTATCGTTTAATGAAGATAGGTAGGATCGTCAATTTACGGTCGTATCATTTTTGAACTGCTAACACATAGCGTCATAGCTAGTCTCGCGATTTTCTGACTTGCTCCTTGAGCTCTCTTTGCTCTCAACAACAATCGAGCGAGATGCAAATTGTATGGAGCAGATTGAACTTTGCCACGAACTCTTTACAACTGCTCAAAATTCAGCTGTCTTGAGTGATATTTCATACTGCTCCGAAATTTGTCTCGCAGCATGTTCTCGCTTAGCACGGGCACTGATTAGGGGTGCCTTGCTGGCAATTCAATTTGAGAGCCAGCACACCCAGGGAATGAGTAAGTGTTCTTCGCTAGCGAAATACTAGAATATGATGACAACACTTCGGACCCGAAGCTAAAAGCGCTCTATGGTAGATAATTTAATACCGGTAAACCACTTTTTGTTGCTTTCCCGTTAAGGTTAGGCAGTTGTCCTGGGAGCACAGACCACCTTTGGTGAACCTGAAACTTTCTCACCTCCGTCGAGTCGTCGACCCCTCACTTCTAAAATGTAACCCATCAACACACCATCGACGGCATCGCCGAAGACATCGCGAACTTTGAGTACGACACAGAATGTGTCGATTGCCCCAAACATGGCCAAAATTCTAGCCCATCTTTGTTGGATGCGTTCAGTTGTGACGGACTCGGACTCAAAGTGACAAAGAGCGTATTTTTTTTCTACCAAAAGCCTGCATTCGCTTTCTCTACCGTTTGCTGCCATTGTCTATGGAACGAAAGAAGGAAACTTCTCACACTTCTACTCGATCGGCTGTTCCGATGCTACGCTCGCTCCGGCGCCCGAGTAGTATGGGCGTTTGAGAGGGCTCTTCAAGTCGGCTTCAGGCATGTTTTAAAGACAAGTATGCAGTGGTCACTTAATGGGTACTTGATTGGGGCAAGGAGATGTATTTCTATCTTTCGCCGCTGACTTCCGCGTCACGTTGTCCTACCAGGACGCAAGACCAAATCAGACTACACGATATACTGCACCACCAATTCTCTGCGGCAAACATAGCCTGAAAGAATACCCTCCGATTTGAATCGGACTGAAATATACCCAGTTTCATCAGCTATCCACATTGGCCGTTGACCGTTAATACCACCTGCAAAATACAAGCCGCATCAAATCAACTTCCCAGATTGTGCTCGCCGATTCCTGAAACCGCTTCGATCTCTATCGTTGCATGAACTTCTTGTATTTTCCAAACATCGTGCGCAAGCCTTTTCTGTCTTGTCGACCGGCCTCGTGCTGGCTATAACCTTCGTCGTCGACGAGTCTGGTAAAGCCGAATCGTTGATGAATAGCGTCGAGCATGAACGTCGCAACCTCCGACTCCTCCTCAAGGTTCATCTTCTTCTCAGCCAACTTCTCGATCTGTCGCTCCAAAGCCTCTTGCTCAAGCCACTTTTCTTCAATGCGCTTAGAAAGATCGACACCCTTCTCGAACAACATCCAATCCTCCCTAGCGGTCTCCAGAAGCTTGCGGGTTTCGACCTTGTCATCAACGGGGTAGTATGGATTTTCCAGTTCTCGCTCGATTACCATGAAGTCGTCGTAGGCTTTCTTGATCTGTGCGGCTCTCTTCTCAAAGTATTCGGGGTCGGAGGTATGGACGGCGGGAATTGCTGTTAGCTGCGGGTTGGCGTTGATGAAGAGGTTTTTGCGGTTGATGTTGGGCATCCATCGATCTTCGCTGCTGCTTTCAGAGAGTGAGGCATATGGAATGGAGCTGAAGCGCGACACATCGCTGCCGCTTGAGCGCGATCTGAAGAGCGAAGCCATTGGCATTGTTCTTGATTTTCGTGCTCGTTGCGTTGTCTTGATTCTTTGCTTTTGTGTCTTTGATATGAAAATGGCCAAGTAGCCAATTTTATACAGTACAATCTCTTGAATGTGCTAGCAAGAAAAGCCCGAAATTAAGCCATCGCGTTGTCTTGTTTGTTGCGTTGATGGAAAGTTGCGCAAGTAAACAAGCGGGCAAAGTTGGCCCCGAAGGCTGCCGACTCGACAACGGCAGCATTGCGTCGGAAGAAACTTCGGCCGATTTGATTTGGCCAATGGAAAGGTGAATTGTTGGTTACTTTACCTTTCTAATTGGATAACAATTTTTTGCAATTCACTTTCCATATGCCATTTCACCTATAGCTAGTTATTGATGCAAGTTTGGGCTATTTTGTAATAGCATCACAGAGCATTATATTTCCGATCGCAATTTATAGCACAAGACGAAGTTTCAAGAAACTGTAGTTTGTATTCTCGTTATTGAAGAGCTTAGAAGACCTTGCAGTTGATTCCGTTCATCGCTTTCCAAAACCGCCTGGGCTAATTATTCAATCACTCATTTTGTAATGGCTGGGCTATTCCTTCCTGCTGCAGGCAAGAAAAAATTCAAAGCAGATCGGCAATAAACCCACCTCCTAGTAGAGGTCTCTTCATAGAGATGGCGCTAGCTCTTGAGATAGCGGTGGTGGATTCAAGTCACCTTCACAGCTATCCCTTCTCTCTAATTCAATGACAATTCATGATTCCAAATCGCTTCATCGACCTCGGAATATTCAGGGGGGTTCCAACCTGCGGGTGCCACTGCCCCATCCAGCAAAACTTCCTCGTCATCATTCTCTCCAGATCGATCACGCAAGAGTCCGTAGGCTATATATGTACGAAGTCGTTGCATCAAGTCCTTGCTCAATCGAAGTGTCAATATTAACTTTTGAGCATGGGGATCGGTCATTTTCATGTTTCGGTTGAGGTTGCGGGGGATTTCGATGGTGCTGGTTTGGAAGCTGGTGGATGGTGGGTTGTATGATTGGAGAGACTCGATGGGATTTATAAGGTTGTTCTCTGGTTTTTGAATGCTGTTTTGCTTTACGGGGGCTTAATCGGAGACATGGTGTCGAAAATGTTGTTCAAGAACATTGGCGGTCTTTTTCTTTGTTAGTTCTGCCTCGACGAGTACACAATGGCTTTGTTCTATATTTCCACTGCACCTTTTCCATATCTCAACTGCACCTATTCCAAGACTTGACGAGCGATGTCTTGCAAATTTATCAACGTTCAATCTCATGTCTTTCCTTTTCTTCTCTTTTGCATCCTCGAATTTCAAGTCCCAGCCACTTTAAATCTTGGGAGGCTTTGAATGGAGAAGTTGCCGATCAATATCGATACTTTGGGGAGTGGGCAGCTGGCTATGATGCTGTTCATTTGTTTTTATCAACTGTTTTGATCATCTACCTGGAGAACAATACATTTCTCTCCCGGAGATCCAACTATAAATTCCACTCCCCATGCCCCCTCTCCATCTCCTCTTTTCCTCCCCAAACCATCTCACAATGGACAACCCACGCAACCTCACACTAGACCGCGCTCTCCGCCACGAAGAGCGCCTCCTGCTCAACGTGCTCCCTGAGCACCTCACAGAAAGACAAGCTCGTCGCTTGCGCTACCTCTACAGCCGTGTAAAGGATGAGAACTCGCCACGTAGCGAGCGTCTCAGAGTAGGCGTTGAAAACATCCCATTCGGGGTTGGCATAGGCCAATTCGCAGAGGAAGCCCAGGGCCCCCACGCTCTTTGGGAACCCCCTCTTCCTCGGGCAGATCGTCGAGTTGCCTTACACTCTTACATCCGTCACATAGCCATCCCAAACCCAGCGATGCGCGTTCGAATCCGAGCAGAGATTGACCGACTAGTCGCCATCCGCCGTGACGAGTTCCAACGCAACCCGCGGGAGGATCTCTTCGATGCGGCTCTGGAAGATGTTGATCCCGCCACTCTTGAAAAAGACGATGACTGTTGTGACCTTTGCCGAGAAACGTTGTCTGAGGCACACCCGGTAGGTAGCGGTCCCGATCGCACAATCCGCTGGAAAGAAGGATGCCGCCACATCTTCGGACGCAACTGCCTTTCGCCGTGGATCGTGGATCATTGGCAGGTTCTCTGCCCCAAATGCAGGCACGATTTCTCAGAGGAGCTGGGAAGGGGGCCTCCTGCTGGGGAGGATGGCGAGCAGGAGATCCAAATCAATATTCGTATGGATGATCTGCTTGATTGGGTTGAGGCGGATTTGGAGGTGCAGGCTAGGAGGGACGAAGATGTCGACGCAGTTGCTGCTCATAACCGTCTGGTTGATGCCGCAGGATTTTCGGATGACGAATATGACGATGCTCCGATGCAGTAAGTAGCTCACGGGCACTTGCTTTTTCATTTGTCTTCTTCGATTCGATCTACAGTAACACAGTTTCCTTGCCTCCCTTCACCCCCCTCCCTTCACCCCTTCACCCCCCATTGCTTAACCCCCGGGCTCATGGCGTTGCTTAACTCTCATAGTTAAACGAATCAACGTTTGGTTTTGCCCCCTTTTCCTATTTCAATTCAATTCAATTCGGATCTTACATTAAACTTTACTTCCATTTTCCATTTTCCACTTCTCCCTACTCCTCTTTCCCCTTACTTCTCTTTCCCCTTAACTTCTCTTTCCCACCTAGCCAAATACCCTACTGCTTAACCCCCCTCACTCATTCATTGTGCCAGTTCATTACAGAGAATTGTTAATGGGAGTGAACGAGACGTCTGTCATTTTGACCCCTATTCTCTCAGATATCCTAGCACAATGAGTTAAAAAACGGAAGAGGGGGGCGCCTCATACTTTGCTTAACTCTTATTGTTAAACAGCGAAACTAATATTTCGTTTTACCCAAACCCCCTTTTCCTATTTCAATCCAATTTAATTCGAATCTTACATTACAACTTTACTTCCATTTTCCACTTCCCTCTACTCCTTTTTCCCTCTATTTCTCTTTCCCCCCTAGCCAACACCCCCCCATTGCTTAACCCCTCACTCATTTCTTTATTTGACTCTCATTCTTAAGCAGCCAGGCCAACGTTTTGTTTTACCCCCTTTTTCACATTTCAATTCAATTCAATTCAATTCGAATCTTTCATCCCACTTCACTTTACTTCCCTCTCCCCCCTCACCAAATCCAATATCCCAATCTAATATCTAATATCCTAACCTACCACCCCCCCCCTCTTCTCTCCTCTCTCCCCTCTCCCCTCTCCCAACCCTCTCCCAACCAAACTACCCCATCACAATCCTTAAACTTATTACCCCCTATCATAAAATTTTATATTTCTCCTCTCTCCTCAAAGAAGAAAAGAAAAGGAAAAGAAAAGGAAAAGAAAAAGAAAAAGAAGATAAAGATATTTTCTACGGCAATTACCTACTTTATCCCCCCTTTCCATTATTCTCCCTAATTTACTTACCTCGCGATATTTTACACAACTAACTTAACTCACCCTATCACAAATCCCCCCCCCCCCTTCCTTC
>QYAP01000621.1:9061-33038 GCA_003988905.1 Hymenotorrendiella dingleyae
TCTTTTTCTGGTAACCTACCTTTTATTTTTGAAAAAGGTATGGTAACCTACCTTTTTTGGTCAATGGTACTACCATGGTAACCTTATGCCGAACTTTGGTGCCTAGTAGTTTCTAGGCCAACAACTAACGTCAAATCCGTAAATGTGACTTGCGCTAGAGTTAGGAGCGATGTCACGCGCCAAGTTATACTGTAAGAGGTAGTTAGTTGACATTCAGGCTTCCCCATGAAACACTTTAGTTTCTCGCAGACTAGTGCAGGCCCGCCAAATTACTCATATTAGTATTCGTCATCTCTAGACTTGGTCATGGCAAAAGCACCGTACAATAAAAAGGGCTTCAATATATCACGGATAAAACCATAACTTTGGGCTACTTCATCCCGGATTCCCGGTCCTCCCGAACAACTATGTGGCACGCGCATAAATAGCCATGTAAACACTTCACGATTTTGTATGGGGACTCAACTATTTAAACCCAAATTTTTATGAGAAATAAGAACCCAGATAAAGGCTCATGGAGAGCATTTTATTCCTTGAAATAAAATAAGCAGCTTTTCCTCAAAATGATTCTGAATACAGAGAACTTCGTGCACGTGCCATGAGGCATCCCCGACTAACCTGGAGAATCAGTGAGATATAAATATATTCTCTCCAGACTGATGCCATTTCATTTCCTACAGTTCCCTAGATATCGTCACTTGGTGTGAGGGTAATTTTGTTCCATTTGGAGTTCTCTGTGAGCAAATTATTTATTTTTATGTTAATAACAGACACCCGATCCAGCCTAAACATAATTTTTCCACGTACATGCTGCATCACGTTAGTTACAACAGTGCTTTTGCCCAATTTCTTTTATTCACAGTTTTTATAACATTTGTTCCACTTCATCAAGACAAGAAAGCGGAGACTCCACTTTCGCTGCATAATAGTGAATGAATACGGAGCGGGACTATGTGCTCCATGATTGACTTCACTCACGCAATGTAACATAAAATTCTTCCTTAATGTGATGCATCTCATCAATCCTCTCCTTGTTACCTAGAAACCAAGAAGATAAAGGGGTATTTTTAAGCATGAGCTACGTAGCGACGGCAAAAATGACTACGTTTTCCGCAAATGCGACGTGAATAGGTGGAGGGTGGGCTGGTGTTTGTCTCATTTTTGCTGACACAAACTAGTGGAGTACTATCGTTGAAGGGGTTATTTAAGCAGGGGTGGCCGTCTTGTACCTCTTCTTTAATCTTCAACTTCCAACCCTTGCAAATCGAGTTGTATTGAGTTCCATCGCGACGTTTCTCAAAGCCCCTCCGCGATCCTATCCACATCATTCCAGTACAGACTCGACATCTCCACTCGACATCTCCGCACATTTCGTGGCCTTAAAACCCAATTTGAAACAAAGACGAATACTCCCACAACAGAGCCGGACGAGCCATCAATTTACAGGACGCAAAAATGAACCAGAAATTCAAAGATTACCCACCCGGTATCCGATGTATCTTGGAAAGAAGAGCTGATGCAACTGAAAGAGCAGATAGAGCACCCGCAACTCCAATCGAACCACTCCCACAATCATGCTCTACCACCATTGACAACGATGATGCATCTTTCCAAAAAGCCATCGCACCTTCTACTTTTCGAAGTTTGCCGGCAGAGATTCGAGAAATAATCTTCGGCCTGTGCCTCGAGTGGAATGGATACATGCCACATTTGATCGCAGCACTACGGGGTGACGAAGTCATGTACCGGGAAGCCTTGTATGTTTTGGCGCGAGACCATATGTTTACGACTTGGAACGGCACAAATAGCATTGGAACACGCACATTAGAGCGGATGTCTGCGAAAGCCCTTGGATCCATCCAGAACTTATGTTTGTCGTAAGTCAGCTCCACAGCGATAAAGTGGGGAGTTTGCTAAAAGTTTATTTTAGGGAAATGCCACCTGAAACAGTACCCTTTGTTCTTCACATGCACCAGCTGCGTGAACTGCATATAGTTCTCTCTAAAGAGCCCTGGAGCTTGGAAAAAGCTCGGAGAGTATGCGCGAGACTGGAGAGTATTCTAACGCAACTTGTCGCGAAACGAGCTGAAGGGGATACTGGCTTGCAGATCTTTGCGGTCACTTGGAACTTGTGTTTACTAGACGTGGACTTCTTTCTTAGGCGAGATAGTCGGCGAGTAACACTTGAGTCATTGCTCGAGAAAAAATTGCCATCTTTCAACCTAAAGTTTGGACACTCTGCAGAGGAAATCTTGACTGAACTATTACCCAACGCCACGGGCGACAAATCGGCGTTGATGATGGATAATTTGATTGACAGCGTTACTTGGACTTGGTCGGCGAAGAAAGGCAGCTTCTTAGAGTGGAAGAAACCTGTTGGGAAGATCGATAGTGAAAGATGATCGTGCTGTCAAGATTGCTCTATAAAATCAGAATAATCCCAATGTTGGGAATATCGAAAGAAATACGTCACTTTTAGGACCTACCACTAGGGAAAGTCTTATTTAGGCAATTGAAGAATATGAACTTACAGTATTGCGTTAAGTGGCTATGTTAAATCAATCAATTATCCTTCCATTTTAAGGATTCTTTCTCTAGCCTACTTGGCGTCTTGGCTCCTGTGTGACAAAATCCTAATTATTTTCTTCTCTCAGAAGCTTCCACTTTGAAGCTGTTGGAATGTATCGATGGAATGCATCGAGTCATGTGGCCCGTGCACCCTAGGAGAGGGGATAACCTTACTTCTCTCTCATAGACTCTCTTTCTTCCATAGACTGAATGCAACCCAGGTTCCTACGTACGTAGAACCACCCCTGTGATACCAACAGAAGCATTTGTAAGTCCCATCCAATCCCAAAATTCAACTAGCGTTCTAATCTCGGTTAGCAGCCAAATAAATGGAAAATATCCAAAATAGCTTCTTCACGCCCGACTAACTTGGTTCCAACAAGGAGCAAGTTCGATCATAAGCTGATTCTTGAATTTCTTTAAAATTTGAATGACAGAGGTATTTACAGCTTTTCTTTTGTGTCTCATTGTCCTTGCGGATGCTTAGCCGAACCCCTGAACGAGAGCAGCACGTGATGTGGTTTGCATGAGGCATCCAGTAGAGACAGTCTGGGCTTCAGCCGTCGTGAAGAAAATGAATAGAAATTTTACCTCTTTCTGGTGACAACGACGCTGGAGAAGATACAGAAAATACATGCAATTGCAATAGGGCACTGGTCAGCTGTAATCATTTCCCCCTCGCTAAAGAGCATTCACAGAAGCTTGGCTTTCATAAGCAATAGCTCGGGGAACAAAGTTCATATGCCCAAAAGTACCAGGTTCCCGCAGTTAAGAGAGGCAAAATTGCTATTGGCCGACTTTGCTCGTGTCTTGATCCATTTTTAGATCATGCCCCTTCTGGTGCCACACACCTTACAATTCACCGATCAAGTCATAAGATTAACTCTTTCTAGTGCCAGTCCCACATTTATGTACCTGTATTTATCCTGAAACACGGCCTCTATCCAGGACTAAACTTGATCTGCGGCAGGGACACTTAACTTCCACAAGCCTGGACAAGCCCCACGGCCACCATCAAATCTACCTCTCACCAGCAAAAGTCATCACCAAGCATGGAGTCTTCCATGGTTGTCTCCCTTCGCCATGTCCCTATGTAAGTAAGGTCGCGATCCAGTGTTCATCTATCGCAGCTACTAACTATGCGCCCAGCTCGGAGCCACCGGGATTCTCAAAAGAGGAGGTCAATATGGCCGGCGGAACCGTCGAAAACGCGGGAGTACTCCAATATCTTACCTTTCGCAACTGCAAGATCTTGAGCAGCACAATCAAGAATTGCAAGCTCCTTGATTGTACAGTCACTGGTTCGATTATGTTTGATTCGATTGTCTACAATACCACGATCCGCCATGCGGAAGCGGGGCCGAACAACACATCGATGCAACTTCGAGGTAGCGTATTAACAAACTGCAATCTGGAGAGTCTGAGAGTTAGCCGCTCCAAGATTGAAGGAGGCAAGCTTGAGCGATGCGATATCCAAACCTCGGAAATCAGCGCTGCAACTGCACAACTGGGAAAATACCACCAATGTTCTTTGACCAGCTGCAACTTGAACGATATTGAGCTTCGGGACTGTAAAGTCTCAAGCAGCACTGCAACCGATTGCGTTGTTTCTCGAGCACCTTTGGCCCTCCGCAGATTTCCTGCTGAACTTCGCCTTGCAATTTACGCCTTTGTATTTGAGGATGGGTGGGATGGAAAGGTTTACCCCACACTACTCCAAGGCTTGAGAGGTGATCAAGAGTTATATCACGAGGCGCAAAGCGTGTGGGTGAAATATGGTATCTTCGAGATTCGCAAGGGAAACGAGCTCAGCCGGAAGTCTATGGCAGAAATGGTATGGAGAAATATCCAGAAGCTCTCGGTTCGGTAAGTAACTCGAGACTTTACCAGGAGACACGACTAATTGTAAGACAGGGCTGAAGATACGGAAGTGGATGACATGGAAACCTGCATTAGCCTTCCGACCAATCTCCAAGAACTTCAAGTCACGTTCGATGGGCCAACTCTCCCTCCACCAATCTGCCAGCTTAGAAAGTTCAAGAGGGCATGTCAACTGATGATGACTTTGCCTAAGCTTCAGACATTTGGCATGAAATGGTCCTCAAATGATGTCGATCTTCCTCGACTAAGGCTTTTAAATAAAGTGGACGTAGAAGTCGTCATGAGCAGCCTTTCAGGGCATGAAAACGACCCTAAGAAAAATAATTGTCAGGTAATCTTTGTGTGTAGAAGAGGAAGGAAGCTAGAATCGACATGGCTAGACCCGTGGGGAAAAGAATGGCGTTTGTAGACTTGGTTGAAGTATTGTGGATAGGTTTGCCGTGATAGTACTGTATTGATTAGCTATTTGCGCTGCAGTTGTAGAAAGAATCAACTTAATATGTCTCCAAAGGCTTCTCGTGCGCTTTGCTCGTGATATTATTCAGAAGAAGCAACAGCCTCAATTCCATTTGTTTTTTGTTGTTTTCTAAAGTATTAAGATAATTCAAAAGCAAATAATAAATAACCCATATGTACGCTACCGATGCGGCGATCTCAAGTCAGAACCTCACAGAGAATTGAAGACAGATTATTTCGAGATCTCCCGATTTCAAAAACTCTCCCGTCTTGGTCCTTGTGCCAGAAAATTTTGAGGCAAAAAATAAAGTGGGACAGTGGGTGATGCTCCAATGATAAACCATCAGTCGGTGTAGTATATATCCCGCAGATTACGTGCTAGCAGGTGCAACCTGAATCCGGACCGCATTCACCTTGAGTACGTCTGAAGACACCTGACACTATCAAAGTAGTCTAGTCAATGAAATGAAGTAAGTACGGCTTAACATACCCAATCTCAAAGTCCAAATGAATGTACCGCTGCGAAGAATTTCACAGCATTATTAAATTCACTAGCAACCCGGCTTGGAACTATCCGCTTGTCACATGGCCGCCGATAGGCGTAGCTTCGCATTTCAGATTTCCTACTTGCCGGCTACCTTAGGTACTTAAGAACCCATCCTCCCTCAACCATCCCGCCATCCAACTTCCGTACAACAACATAAAATTCCTTCCAACCATCAACAAACGACATCGATCGGTGGTCATGTTTCATTTCGGCCAGCCCAGCGCGCCGCGCGAGTTCAATATCGCAGAAGTCGCAGCTCCTCCAGCAGACTCCGCCGTCGAAACCTCTATTCCACCCGCGTCAAGCCCATTCAGTGTCGAGAAATCCACTCCTAGCTCGTTCTCCTTTGCACTTGACCCAACCATCTCCGGCTCCCAGTCGTTGACTTTCGATTTTCAAGCACGCCCGCGACCATACCTCCCAGCACGATCTCCTCTCATGAAATACACATCCAAGAAACAAAGCGGCCGCAACCATAGTGCACGAACCGGTACACCTTCAGCTGACTCTCTCATCCATGGATTCAGCAAGTTGTCGTTGCCCGACTCGTCAAATGCTGCGAAGAAACCCACCAGTCATGAAATATATCACGAGTATCGTACTGGCAAACCGCAGGCCATCACTTTGCGGGACAAGACGATTGAGAAGTTCAATATCGAAAACTACATCCTCATCAATTGTACAGTCGTGGACTCCTGCATCCTCAACTCCAAGCTGTACAACACCAAAATCATGGTCAACTCCAGAAACGAGGGAGACCCGCTGATATTTGCGCGCGACACTGAATTTCATGGCTGTAGCCTGAATTATGTGGATGTTAGGCGATCGAAGATCTCTCAAGGGGAGATTGTCTTGAGTAAAGTTCAGACGTCTGAGTTGAGGTGGGCATCCGTGGCTCATTCCTTCTTCGACAATGTCACTCTTTCTGGCTGCCAAGCCAAATATACGGACCTCTCTAGGTGCAAACTGGAACTCGGAACGACAACCAAAGGTTGCAGAGTTTCTACAGCTCCGCCATCACTCCGCCTTCTTCCACCTGAAATTCGGATGGTCATTTTCGAGCATTATATGGCGTCAAACAAATCGAATTGCCCAGCTTTGATCGTTGCTCTTCGTGGTGACCCGCAGCTCTACGAAGAGGCATTACACGTGCTCGGAAAGAGATGTCAGTTCGTAGTCTCCAAGCTTAATAGCAAGATCAGTTCCCGTGAAGAGGAAATGGGATTATCAGCTTGGAATAGAGTCGAGAGCATGTTGATCAAGTAAGGCTCTTGTAAGATATGTGCGCGGATACAAGCTAATTGATAACTAGGAACAACGATCTTGACGTCCGCCACCTTTGTAAAATGCATGCTTATGTATTCTGTCGGACGAAGCAGCAGGTTGTCAAAAACATAGAAATAGTACATTTCCACGATAAAAATGCATACAACCACATTCCTACCACCATGTTTTGTCCGGACGAGTATCGGGGCCAATCGCTCACACTCAAGTGGTACGGGTACGCGGATATCGACGAATACAATTATCCGGTATACCTGAAGCTTGCGGTGGAGCGAACTACAAGACACTTTATGATAATCCCAACTAATTTTGTTAAAGTTGGGCTCGCGAGAACAGAAGGATTTCACTGCTGGACTTGGCATGTCACGGAGGAAAGCGAAAAGGCGGAATACATAGATGGCATGCTGACACCAGCCGCAAAGGCACGATTATGGGCTGAAGAGGAGTAGAAAGATGGAGAAGAGTATTCCGCACTTCTACGACCAACTTTATCATGCAGAACACATCTAGGTCTAGGACAATACTCTTAAGTATGAAATTTAAAAATAAATCATAATTTCTCAACTCAGGCCAATGCCATACATAATATCTCCGTGCTTGTGAACGCCCACCCCCTCCCCCCTTCTCTCTTCCCATACCATTAAAAGAGGAAAACAAACAAACCCATAATCAAAACTAAAAACACACTGGACTCGCCAGTCTCCACCATCCACACCGAGACAAATTTCCCCAAAGCACGAGGACAAACCGAAAGCTTAACGGCGCCACACACTTAGTTCGGAAAGCATCATATCGGTCTCGACGAAAAACATCATATAGAACCAGCAAATCTCTGCCAACTTCTGCCAAGTTCCGACAATGCTTTCCGATCAGTGCTGTAGAGCAAGCAACCCGAAAAAGCACGCAGAAAAATGTGGAGTAAACGTGTAAGCTCAAAAATATAACAGGCAAATCACACGGGATAGAAAGCAACGCGCATTTGATAGAGAACACAGCATTCAGCAAGTCAGGGCAACCCTCCCATAGTCAAACACTTAAGGAAAAGAGGAGGTACGGGAGCTAGAAAGATGGGTGGGATAATCTGCTGAACAAGCAGCGATAATTGTAGAAAAGTATAATTTCAAACCCCGAGACCTCTTCGTAGGCAATTTTATTGGTTAAACTGGGGTTAAAACTGCGACTAGAGGAGAATAATAACCTCCTGTCTAGTCCTAGACTGAGTAAGGCAGCGTGTTGGGGGGGTGGGCGAACGAGGAACGAGAAGTGCGTCTACGGCAGCCATACCATCTCGAATGAAAACACCCCAAAAGCAGTCCAGCAACGCCACGCACGCAGTAATTCCACGCCACAGTAAAATATAATCAACGTTAAGAAAGACCGTTGATATCGTCAACTCATCTTGCAGCTTCCTTTTCACCCCAGTCACACCATCGCCTAATCACCTCATCCACAGCCTTTACACCATTCCTACTGGCATCTACTTCAAACCATTCACGATGTTCTCTCCCACATGCACTGCATTTCCCACCATCTTTCGCCCTCCTGCCAGCCAGCTCGAGATGTATCAGTCTTTCCACTTTATTCACATTTGGCACTTTGCGGGGTGTTTTGGGCGGTTCGTTGACGTTGTTCTGTGAAGTTGTTGAGTGATAAGGGTAATAACGGATGAGAGAAACATTATATCCGCATTGTCGAGTCCACTGGTTCAATCGTCTTTGAACATTCTGAGCCCGGCCAATCTTAAGCAGCATTGTTTTCTGCGTAGAAGTATCCGGTGTGGCAGCTGCGAACGTGTTCAAAACGTCCGAGGTCCGTCTTTGGTTTGGAGGTTGTCTCGCAGGAGGAGCGAGTAGAGTAGAAGCTGCTTGAGAGGGAGCATCCGCAGACATTGACTCAGGTGTAAGCCAGAACATATATATAAACCCTTCATCGTCGTTTTCAGAGAATCCCTTTGCTAACTCGGACAGTAATAATGCCGTAGTCTGTGGTGATGTTGCTGGTGGTATAAGAGTAAGGAATTCCCCGGTTCGTGAGGACGGATCTCGAGCAATATGGGGCCTGCTAAGCTTGTCTTGTGAGGGTGTTGGTACTGACGCTTTCGGGTGCTTCTGTGGGGTACTTCCAACGCTATGCCGTCCATTCTTGGTGACCGGTCTCGCTGCGGTTCTATTATCGTCTTCTTCTCCCATGCAACACAGGAGGAACAGACTACTCTGCCGTTTCTTTTGCGGAGTTCGTCTTTCGGGAGAGTTTGGTTTCGGCGAGTTGTTAGAATACTGAGCTCCATTCGCCGGCTTTTCGTGGAGCGGTGGATGTGAGCCACTGGTCTTGCGGTGTGGTTTGCGACCCTTATTTTGCTCTACTTCCAGCAATCCCAGTCGATCCACGAGTGTATCCACGCTTGTCCGTTCTTGAAGTGTGCCATGCTTTCGTTGCGGTGAGGGTGTAGGTGTATTGTGAGCAGAGGCCTGCTCTCTGTGCTGCCAGCAGAATCCATGGGGACTCGGAATTCCTTGTGGACTGGAACCTGGAGAAGCTTGCGGGCTTTTGGAAATTGGTCTTCGGCAGGGCAGTCCGTTGGAGGTGAGACCTCTACATGTTGCTGCCGGGTTTTTCGAGTCTGATCGGGCGAGAAGGGACTCGGGAGTGCCAGGAATAAATGGCATTGTTTGCTGTTGGGGGATAATAGAAGTAAAGAAATTCAGTACGAACCTTGGAGGATGACCCTCGTAGCTTGATATATCAGCTACTCGGCTGCAATGCGCTTGGAACGTGGCAGCGGAGCTGTGAATCCATTATGACCAGTTATTCAAGGTAGGGAGGTGAGCCCCGATGTGTTGTTAAGAAAGAGGCTGGGGCTGCCGCCTTGAGTGTGCGCGTAGTGGGGACTGACTCGGCGCGACTTGACATGCGCCACACTTATGCGCCACAGCTACGCGCCGGATCCACATTACTCGTTTTCCCCGGACAAATACCCATCCGGGTCAACACCTCACCCTACGAACACCAAAAGATCAATTCTTCTTCAAATTGAAAAATACTACTACCATTAGAAAGAGGAAGCTCTAAAATGCATTTGGGACCCTTTGACGTATTGTATCTGAGCATTTTAGGTTGTATTTTCGTGGATTGAGCAGTTGACCCAGGCAAGCATTTGTCCGGGGAGTATCACGTGGTATCCCCCCTTAATGGCCGCTCCGAGGCCATTTGGGTCGTTTCGTCGTTTCGCGGCCACTTATCGTTTATAACTTGCAAATACGCTAAATCCAGAAAAGTTGATATTTTATCTGCAAGTTGTTAAGATTATACTACGTTTCGTAGGATAACTTACGAAATTACCAAATTCCTGATCGAAAAGAATCATATAAGATAAGAAAAGTCATATGAAAATAATAGGAGTCACTTAAGTATTGCTTCTTGTGATACAAACCAGGTGAAAGCCCCTAAAATACCGATTTTAGCGTCAAACATAAAGCTGTTCGCTGATCAATATCCAGGTGTAGTTGTTAACTGCCTCGAGACTAGTACTAAAAAAACCAGCCACAAATGTCCACTTTGTCAATAGGCCTCCTTGGGAATAGTTTCACTCTTGAAGGGGGCGATGATTCGATTAGCACTGGCATTGTTGACTATAAGGGGCCGCGAAACGACGCAAGTAGTTCCGAGGCCATCCCGATTGGGTCACCATAGCCACCGGCTCTACTGTATCCGGCTCCTCTTGTTTATGTTTTGATTCGCAAACATCCCCTTTTCCTTCTGACAACAAACAACCACGAACTTGCATCTGGCTTTGCATCTGCATTTTCCGGTATAGCATTGGAGGAGTTACAACACTTGCGCGCATTTCGACCCCGATTGGTAAATCTCCTGGACAATTCCCTAAAATTCCTTGACTAACCCTCCAGCATCACTTCCACATTGCTTCTGGTTTATCCCCCGCACCTCAGGGGCAGTTCTTCATTTCGTCGGTATTTTCTTCGCCTTCATTTCACATCGCATTCCGTACGGCGTTATTTTCCTTCAAAGCCTCCTCGAACCTGAGTTGAGGACAACGGCCAAGCTGGTCTTGCCGATTCAACGCGTCAGCCATGGTCACTTCCACGTCTAACCCGCTCTGGGGAGACTTGAGCAGCATGACTTCCGACCAAATCATCCAGAAGCTGCGTGCGCTTGGTTTGCCTGCGAAGGTCCCAGACCCAGCTTTTACCGATCACATTCTGCTTCAAGTTTGCCCCCTCACTCTGTGTGAGGTCCAAGAGTCAGATCATAGGGGTTCGCATCACTCAGGTCATTTGAGCTGTGGCCTTCAGAGCATTTGTAAAGTGAGTGCAGCGCCTAAAGTGCTTTGCGCCATTTTGAATGGTGAGCTAATCCAGTCTGTAGTTGAATTTGACGGAGTCGGGTTGCAATTTCGGACAACACTGCAAACACGCGCATCTGAAGTGGAGCTGCAAGGCAATGATGGAATTTGGCGCATGCGAAATCATACCAGAAGAAGATCCGATGCATTACGCTCAGTTTGAGCATTCAACCAACATACCTGAGCGCCGCTTTTTGTATTTCAGTGCGCCAGCACATCACAGCTGCCCAGATGAACCACAGAACATTGACTCTGTTGAAAAGCACACTCAACTGAGATATCAGGCTATCGAACTCGCCAAGCGCATCGTACCACGAGTGCAAAAGGACTTTCCCAGAACCCTGCAGATCTTGCGTTGGTATCTCAGCGGTATTCTTGAGGAAATTGGGCTAACTGAGTATTTGTACGAGTTGGAACTACTCAACGACGTTCTCAAAAAGACGAATTCCACCGAGCCAGATTACCAATATGAGATCCTCAATAGTACGCGCCAACAATACTACAAAGAAATCTTGAGCAATCTCGTCGCTGAAATGGAGCCCACGAAAGCTGATGGGAAACCCCCGAGTCTACAAAACAGCTCAACATGTGTGTTGGTCAAAAATATCGAAGCTTTCATCACTGAAGACGAGTTGAGATCGATGTTTCTACCATTTGGTGACATTGTTCGGGTGTACAGGCGCCAGCCAGTCGAATGTCACGGCCTGGGAATGATTGAATACAAGGACAGCTGCAGCGCATTGTTGGCCTTGGTTTATATGCAGTATTATCCCATTGGAAGCCGCCATATTAGCGTTGCACTATTGCGTGACCCGGAAAGCTACACGAAAGCCCCAGCTCTGGTCCCCAAGAAGAAGCCGAAGATGGGTAAAAACCAAAAAAAACGTCTCGTTCGTCGACAAGAGAAACTCTTGGCAGAAACAAATAATAAAGCTGTGTTTAGTGTCGATTCTGAGAGCAACTTCGTCGATAATGGCGAATTTGCTAACATTCCGCTATACGATGCTCCAAACACGGGTTTCAACGGCTACTCTGCGGATATCCCCATGTATGATTCAAACTATGATCTCAATAACTTCGTCGACGTCGGTCAATCCGCCAACGCCCAGTTGCATGATGCTTCGGCTCATGGTATCCCATGGAGAGTTTTGTCGGAGGCTTTTGGCCATGCTAATCAAAGAAGCCTGGTAAAGAAGACTAATCCACAATTGACAAAGTACTTAGGTGCCGAAAACAGACAACCCTCTTTTGGTGGCACGGTCTTCGCCGATCGACTTGCTCACGCAAATATTCCGCAGACGATGAACGCTTTCCATGGCCAATCGAATTTGCCTCTCTCATACCTACCCGCAGTGGCCAAGTCTCCTTCATGGGAGCAGAGCCTTCCATCACAATCATACAATCTTGATCTCCAATTCAATCATATCATGGACAACTATACAGGGCCACATCCTCTCTCGAACGCTGTCGGTATCGTCGATTCAGCTCATGTTGACAACTTCGATGCCAATATTGCGGAAACTTTCGAAGTCGAGGCAAAGAATGATCTCAAGATGCTCAAGACCTCCGAGAGCTGTCCTACGTGTGGTGTCGATCCTCTTGGAAAGAAGCAGTATGGGTTGGCTTTTGCCGCAAAAACCCCATTTCAGAGAGAAAATGCTGCAAGATACCCATTCGCCGAGATGCCAACCCATGAAGAGTACAAATCTTGGGTACAGTCATCTCACAAGAGAAGCGGCAGCGAGCTCCAAGCCACTGCCCGCACCTTTCCACCTTTAACAATCGCCCAATCAGGATTTCACCCGGTCCACCATGGCCAACCGGTCGAGGGTTGTTCTTTCTGCGAATGGATCGAGTATCAGGCCGAAGCTGAACGCTAAACTTCCTTTGTTCTTTTATTTCCTTTTCCCCTCACAAATGTTTGTTTCCACGGGTTTCTTATGGATGATACACTACGATGATACCCACCAATTCTACTTGGCCTTGCTTCTCGGCCTTGCTTTTCTACCTGTCTTCAACGGATATGTATAAAAGAACAGTTTTTTTGATGTATGGACCACCTTTTTCTTCTTTTTCTCGATTTGTCAAGTTTGCGTCGAGCGGGATGTTGTCATGTGGTAGACGATGTAAGTCAATGGCACGGTCTGAGGAAGTAAATAGAAAATGAAGCACGCAACGTTCGTTCGTTCTCAAAATCTTTGGTGCCTGAATAAGTGACTCAATGTGTAAAAGCTGGGCTACCGTATTAATTGGTGTTATAAGCCCACCCCTTTCCCCCTAGCTTTCGGTTTATTATACTAGATTATCATAATGAATCAAAGCTAGAACGAGAGAGGTGCATGTACCGTCTATTAGCTCTCTTATTCTGATCCTTGTTCTCTCTTACAGTACTACTACAGCAGGATTTAAACTGAGAGATAATGGTCTTGTAACCCAATTCATACGGTACTTGAGGCTTCCGTTTTAAGTCTTATTGTGTCAGGGCGTAACAGAGAATTGAGGTTAGAATGGGAGAGTTCTCCCGTTTTCGAGGCCTTGTGCATTTTGAGCTTTATTTTACCAAACCCTCGGAGAGAATTCGAAGTTAAATTAGGAGAAAAGGGTGGTCTTGTCAACCACTGCGGCACCATACCTCGTGCTTGCGACTTTCTACGAGCTATCATAACACTTATTGCTAAATCAGAATAACGTTTCACAAGAGAGCTTCATGGCGGATTGACTCAGGTTGAATTTCTGCGATTGAACTTGGTCCCATAGCCCATCGCCTGCAAGATTTCACAAACTGCTGATTCCCCACAACTGCCTCCCAAGTAGCCCCGTCAGCAAACTCAGCTCGGCGGAGTCCAAAAAGGGACCTGCTTAACTGTCCATTCACCATAATTTTCATCTCCAGTCATACCGCGCGCCCGCAGAAGCTTCCAAATCTTCTCGTACGTCTCTCTGATTTTCACACTGTATATGTTCTGAGCCTCCAGCCCTTTTGTGAAATCCCAATCAGGACGATTCTCTTTTTGAACCAATTCTCGACGAATATCGAAGTGAGACATCGGAAAACTGATAAGCCTAATGAGTGTGTTTGTCTGCTCCAGTTTGCGTCGAGCGTCATTCTGATTCGATCGACTTCCCTCTAACTTAATAGCCTGGATGTCCCGGTTAATCCTCAACTTCTCCGTGAACAAAACAATAAAAGCAGAATCAGTTCGAAGTTTCTGACCACGGCTAGCCTGCCACCAGGCATGGGAGCTCGCGCAAGTTGAAGTTCCGGTATTTGCTGTGGTGTCTCTGGCATGAAGGTCGCGAAGTTCGTTGTTGCTTTTGTGGTTGGCAGTTTCTAGGGTGACGTAATTGGGAGTGTGCCAATCTTTAACCTCGTCGACGTAGATCAAGTTGTAGCGCTGAGCGAACTCGATGGCTCTTGGACTCTCGGTGCTAAGCCAAGTCACATTGAATCTATCTTTCGGGTCGTGGTAGTACAGATTGTTGTCTTCCATGGCAATTGAACCGATCTGAATTAGCGCGTGGGTGGCAGGTTGTGGAGGCGTGGCGTTGAGGAGGCCATGTCTGCTGAATATTGATGAGGAAGACCACTTAATATACTTCTGCTGGCTTTGTACCCGGAACGAGTGTGGAAGGCTTGCAGTGTTCATGGTTTAAAGGAAAGGGTGGTGGTTTTGGATTGACATCCTTTGGGGTTTGTTTGCATGGTTTCGCATGAAAGGCGGGTTGATATGGCGACAAAAGTGTTACCAGAAAAAACTTGACTAATACTGACAATATTGTCTACCATCTGATCCTGTTTTATTACAGGTCGCTGAAAGTAACCTCAATTTGGAGGTCGGTTGCTTAAGAAAGGATGAGGTGTAGTCATGAAAACTCGGCTAAGCCCCTTTTGCTGCTGTCACGCGTTTCGGCTACAGCTCGGCTAAGGAACTGGCACCAAACACCACGATGCAATGGAGAAGATGATCCTACTTTCAAGTCGCGACAAAATTAATCAATTAGAATGAATAAAGGTTGATAATGGTCATAGACTCAATGCCATATGCCTTGGATGGTGGATGTCGCATTGTGGTTTTTGATGATGAAGCGTTGTCTGGAAGCTTTGGATGACGGTTATCTTATCGCCAAAGATTTGAAAATGCACTGTGAAAGATGGTAAGAGGCTATCGCTTCACTCGTTGGTCTTGCCATTCAGAAGTGAAAAGCGCACATCAGACTTGAATACCCAGGTAAAGTTTTTCTTTCATGTGAATTGCATTCAATACCATTTGCTCATCCACGGCGAGATTCACAGAAATCTTGGGAACTTTTGAATGAATATCCGACAAGATGTGAAAAATGGCTGGCTATGAATAGAATTCTGAGCACTTGCCATCAAGTAGTCTAGATTTAACAAGCATGTGGAGACGGGTTTGTTTTTGCTGGTCACCTCTACACTGCCACTGTGGCGAAAGTAGAAACATGCGAGATGAGAGTTAATGAAAATTTTATCGCAGGAGACATAAAAAAGAATTTGCATTCGTGCACCTTCATTTTCAGTGGGATACCTGAACAACATTTTACTGCGGGACTGGAGTGGGGAGGAATTGATTGTTGCTTGCGAAGTACTCAAATACTTAACCAAGTCGTGGTCTGTAGTTGTGGGCCCCGGGGTTGTCTCGGCGCTCGGGTACTTTACGGATTCCCGACGGCCCGAGACTTTGGTACTTGATAGAGTCACAAAGAGCCACAAATCCCAACAAATTCAGCCAATCGGCGAAAGGGGATGTGGTCTAGTGGTATGATTTGTCCTTAGCATTCTTTCCCATTCATTGAGAAAGGTGAGATGGACGAGGTCCGGGGTTCAATTCCCCGCGTCTCCAGAGTTTTCTTTTGCAGCTTATTTCATCCCGAATGGTATTTTTTTTTGTTTCTCAAGTTTTGGTGCGCCGGTGGTGTGTTGTGGTTAAGCCAGCTCGGGTGGGCCCTTCCGCTTGGCTCGGTGTATAATACTACGCGAGCAGCTCTTTCCTCCCCACCTCTCTTTCAAGACGCTCTTTCCTCGACCATCCCCAACGCGCGACATGGCACGGTTTCATTTGGCACATCCGAAATCCGAATGCTAACTTCGTGAATGCTGAGCTGGCAGCATAATTTTGCCTCAAAGCATACAATACGGTAGTAATTGTTTACCCACGAACTCACCCCCTCGCTGCTTTTTAAGCCTCGTCGTGCAGGACATCAGAGAAGTTTGAGGCTGGGATATGAGAGTTCTCCCGTTTTGAAAGCATGTGCTAAGTTGAGCGTCATTGGGTCAGAACAGCAGAGAGAATTAGTATTAGGATGAGAGGTGTAATCGTTACCTCTTAGTTCGCCCGTTTTGGAGTCATTTTCCTTCAAAGGCCAGGCACAATAAAGTGCAAATTGGGAATGAGGGATGTGCTCGCAAACCGATGGCTGCGATACATGAGTAATTTCTCGAACAGTTCCCCACTTCTGGGACTTCTCACGCAAGCTCCTAAAAAGCGGTCAGTCTGACACCGTAGCCCTGGATCTCTTTCAGACCGCAGCTGCCTCGTATATATTTTATACAAACACCTGGATAATTATTCACTCCAATCAACATCAAGCGGATTGTGCTGATACCCATAATCAAAAATCTTACATCTACTGGTACAATTCCGGGCGTGTCTTCTCGCCAACAATTTCAATCAACCATGGACGAATTCTCAATGGTATCGAAATTCGACGCTCTCATCAAGGCTGGGGTGGTGAAATATGATGACAAGTATGAGATTGTCGAATATGTTGAAGGTGATCTCAAGGTACACTATTTTCATCTAATCCTCCACCCCACAACTCAAGCTTACCTAGTCTATTTTCCAATCAAAGTTCCACTTCCTACTCACCAGTGCCCTCATTAAAAAACCAACTTTCCAAACGCCATCCAAAGAAAGCAATGGAGAGCAATAACTCATCAATGGAAGCGATATTGATGTTCGGGGGTTCGAAATCGGCGAGCTCGAAGAGGGCACGCATTTTTTGGCTGCTAATAAATTCAGCTTCGGAAAACCGCATTTGCTGCTTTTGACGAAGGATGGGAGGAGGAGACAGTGTGAGGCGCTGGATGAAGCGGATTTTGTTGCGGCTGCGACAGTGAGTTCGATCGGAGAGGATTATGTGGTATTCTTCAATTGTGGTCGAGATGGAGGGTGCAGTCGGTTGCATAAACACTTGCAGGTCATGCCTATGACAGACTCCCACTTCGCATCATTTCTCGATACAAATCTAACGGGGTTGGAGCCTGATATCCTATTTCAGTGGTTTTATCACCGGTGGTCAGAGTCACTTCCCACAGCAAGCGAGTTGCACGCCATTTATGCGAGGCTTCTGGAGCAAGCTACAAAAGCATGGCAAGAAAGCTCTCCCTCTAAGCATGCAGATACTGCGCTACCTGGAGCTGCATGTCTGCATAATTGTATACTTACGAAGAAGTGGATGGTTGTTATTCCAAGGAGAAAAGGTGCGGTTGGACCGGGTGCTGGTATCAATGCGCTGGGAATGTCGGGCTTTATTGCCGTTGCGACGAGGGAGGAGATGGATGCATGGGTAGCGAGGGGAATGAGGAAAGTGCTGGCAGAGCTTGGGGTGCCGAAGTGAGGAATTACGGAGGTTGTGCTGGCGAAGTTTGGTTGTGGAGGAGATGGGTGGTATTCAACTTCGGGTTTTGCCAAGGATGTAGTTTAAGACGCTGAGAAAAAGTTAACATCATAGCATTACACAAGTTCTCAAGATTCGGTATCTAAGGAGCGTCGGTAGGAAGACAGGTGGCGAACAAAAATCAAGTGTCAGGAATACCACTGCGATATTTGTTCGGATTGAAATATGGTTAGGGAAACACGTTAAGAGCATCTTCTCCAAGTATAAATTTGGCTGGGACAACTATGTAGTTAAGCTAGAAGATGAAACGATAACAAATACGGTGAAAAACGGGGGCTCAAAGTCCTGTCGCAGGGTAAGCTGAATATGCAACCCATAAGTCTTGCCATCAAACTTTATGGAATAAAAGTTCTTCTATCCTCATCTTTCTCTCTATCATCCTAATCGTCGCAAAGTATGAGGTAACCTCTCCCAGGAAAACCCGGGTAGCCGGGAGCTTATTCTGGCCAGGTTACCCGGGGATTGGCGAAGAATCGCAGGGTAAGCGAATTGTGAAATCTCCCCCGATCCCCCTTATGCCCAATATTCTTATTTATTTATTTATAAATATTTAACGTCCAGCGGAGCCGGGCTTTGAATATTCCGTAGAATAAGCTAGCCCGGTCTTAGAGATCCTAATACTAAGCAAAGAATACCAAAGATAAGCCTAGATTTAAGAGAATAAAATTATATATATAAAAGGGGACTATCCTCATTAACCTAACCTTTCTCTTAAAAGCTTAAAGAAATTATATAAAAGAGAAAATAATTAATATATAAATTACCTAATAAATTAAATCTTATAAATTAAAAAATAAAAAAATATATCCTTTAAAACCTTATAAAATAAAGGAATAATATAATTATATAAAAGATTATAAGAATCTATTTTAATAGACTTATAAGTCTTAGAAGCTTTTAATCGAATACGCTAATAAAAAATAATATAAAAAGATATTTTGTAAGCTTTATAATTATAATATCTTAAAATATTTTTATACTTATATTTAATATAATAATTATTAAAATCCTTATAACCTATTCTATAAACTAATAGCTTAATAAGAACCTTCTACATAATTTTTAAGCTTTTTAATTTAAAAGCTTAATAGAAGAATCCTAATTCCTTATATAAATCTAATATTATAATTTATTAGAACTTCCGAATTAGTTTATAAGTATATTCTTTAATTACTCTTCTTATTATAATTATATAAAAAAGGAAAGAAATAATAAAAGTATATTTAATTTCTATTTTAATTATTTTATTTATATATTTATTTCTTATAATATTAATATAATTAAAGTATTACCGGATTCTAACCTTCCCTAAAAAGGTTAAAATCATATCTATAAATATATTAAAAATAAATTAAAAGATTCCATTTAATTTATATAATAATTATAATATAAATTCGAAATTATTTAAATAAATCTAAATAATTATATTAGAAAAAATATTTAAATAATAAAGAATATATTCTAAACCTTTAAAAACTATAAATGCTTTTATATTATAAATTTCTAATAAAAGATTAAATATAAAAGAATATATAAAAATAATCTTTCTATTCCTTATAATATAAACATTTCCTTTAATATTTATATTCTTTAAATATAAATTATTAAAATAAATTATAAAATCTTTAAAAAGAATTATAATTAAGAATTTAAAGAATTTAATTCTATATTCTTTCTTATTTCTTTTAAATATTAATATACCTATTCATACCTTAATTTCCTTATAATTAAATTTCCGGAATTAAAATAAATCTTATATTAAATCAATTTCTTTATTTTTAAAAAATAAATAATCAATTTAATTTATTAAATATCTTTTATAATTTATTTCTAAAAAATATATTTATAATAAATAAGAAGAATCTAATTTTTTTACTTTAATTAATAGAGCTTTACTCTTTATTATTAATATAATTTCCGAAATAAGAAAATTTATTTCTCGTAATAAAACTAATAAAAAGATAATCTTATAAACTAAAAAGATAATTTTAATTTTAAAAAGAATCATTTTATCTAATTTCTTAAAATATCCTAATATTCTATTTTTAATAATTCTACCTTTTATTCTCTTATAAATCTTATCCGAAAACTAAATTTTAATATTAAAATATACGATTAATAAAATATAAACTATAATTACTTATTTTATTAAATATAATAAAGATCCCTATTTAATTCTAATAATACTTTTAAAAGTATTATAAACCTTTTAAGCTTTTATAATTATTAAAAAAATATATAATTAAAAAATAAATTTAATATTAAAAATGTTATTAAACTATTTAAGAATAGATTAGGCTATAATTATCGTATCTTTAATTAATAATAAAAGAAAAGATTTAATTTCTCTTTTATTCTTCTTTTCTTTTTTTCTTATAAAATAAATAAATTCTAACTTTTTTAAATCAAAAATAATCCCTTTTAAATTCCCTTATTTAAACGAAATAATTATTTAACTATTAAAAGGTTTAATATTTTATATAAGAAATATTAAATATATAAGAAAACCTATATTATTAATATAACTAAAATAGTATATAATAAATATTATTTTAATACTTTTATAAAAAAGAAATTAAATATAAAATATAAAAAAGATTAATAAAATAAGAAATCTTTATAAGAGATTATATTCTAAAGATATTATAAAACCTATTTCTTTATTTAATTTAACTTTAATTAATCTTTTAATAAAAAAGTATTAAATCTAAGAAATAATATTTATCGATTAATCTTATTTATATAATCTATAAAGAAATCCATTTATAAGAATTATATTAAATATTTCTTTAATATTTAATATAAAAAACGAAATATATTTCCCTTTTAAAAATATCTTCTTAATATTATATAATAAGCTTATAATAAGATCCGTAATTACTCTTAATAAAAGAATACTAAATTATTAATCAACCAGAATTCCTATTTTAATTATAATCTAAAAGATTCTTCTTATAATTAATCTCTTAAATCCTTTATTTAAAATAAAGAATAAGATAATTAAATGATAAACTTAAAGAGAAATCTTATTAAGTTTATTCGCTTTAGAAATAATTATTATTATTATTACATAAAATTTCTTTAAATAATAATCTATTTCTAAATATTTCTTAAAAAATAAGAAAATTAAATCTTTTATTAAATATTAATTAATCTTATAAATCTAAATTAAAAGTTTACTTTTATTAAGAGTAATAAAGTTAAAATCTAATATATTCTCTTTTATTTCTTTAATGTTTAATTTATTAAATTTAATTAATTATAATAGAACTATTAAAGAATCTAATAAAATATGTTTAACTTTTATATTATTTATAAAAAATAAATTAACAAAAGTATTATATTTTTCTTTAATTATATAACTTTTCTTTCTTATAATTAAATTTATAAATAAAAACGATTTATAAATATTTATTATTTTATATTAATCTATAATTTTAAAAATATCTTTTCTTTTTCTAATTTTATTTATTTATTTCTAATAATATTCTATTTTTACCTTATAAACTATTTATTTAAAAAGCTTTTATCTTATAATAATTATTTCTAAAAAGAATATCCTAATTTATTTAAAGCTTCTTAAAACCTCCTTATAATTATTATTCTATTAAGATTAATTAAAACCTATATTTATATTTCTTTTAATATTTCTATTATAAATTAAAGAAAATAAATTAATAATAAATCCTATTAGACTATTTATCTTTTTAATTATAAGCTTATTAAAATTATTATATAATTATTTATCCTTTAATTACTTTTTTAAAATTTTAAGAAAAAATTCCTTATTTAAAATATTAATCTTTAAAAATTATATTCGCGGATTATTTAAATAGATCCAAAAAATATAAAAGAATAAAAATAAATAATCTAAGCTAAAATAGAAATCCTAATTAATAATAATTTATAATTATAATTAGAAAATATTTATAAAATAGATTAATAAATTTAATATATTTATACTTCTAATAATAAAACTTAATTCCGTAATAATATATATACCCTTCTCTTTAATCTATTTAATAAATAACTAAAAGATTAAAAAGAGAAAATCTAAAAAAGAAAACTATTAAAATAAATTCAAGAAATTAAAATCCTTTATAAGAAAAATATTATTAATTTCTAATAATTATAAACTAATTATTAAATATATAATATCCCTTTTTTTAATTAAAAAATTATTAATATTATATATATTAATAATAATAAAAAGGATAAAACCTTTTCTTTTAATTTAAATAAAAATAAGATCTTTATATTTAATATCCTATTTAAATAAAGAAATTTAATTTATAATAATATTAATATTATAAATATAAATTATAATTTTAAAAGATAAATTAATTATCTATTCATATTTAAAAAAAAAGTATTAATAGCTATTATATTATTTAATAATTCTCCTCTTAATCTTACCCTTATAAAAGTATAATTCTTATATTAAAATCATATCTATTTTTCTTTTAAAAGCTCTTTAAAAAATAATAATATATTTCTTTACCGATTTCTTAATATTATATTATAAAATCATTAAAATATAAAGCTTATAATAAATATTATTAATTATAATTATTAATAAAAATCGAATAAGAATCTTCTTATATATTTTTAATATAGAATATAATTATATCCTATATTATAAGGAATTAGAATTAATTATTCATTTAATACTACTCTATTCGAATTAATAATTTATTAGTTTCAATTATAATATTATAATAATTCACCTTCTTATTTATTTACTTTTTAAAAGTAAAAAAAGATTAAATTTATAATTATAAATCATTTAAATTAAAAAGGACCTTAAAAATATTATTATAAAAAGATTTAAAATCTAGTTCTAATTTTTCTTATTAATCTTATAATTAAAAAACTTTAATTTAAATCTTTAAAAAAAGTTTCTTATTAAGATTAGAATATAATATATAATTATTAAAAATAGGATTATATAAACTAAAATAATATAAATATTTAAACTTATATATATAATTATCCTTATTATTTATCATATACTTAAAATAATTTAATTCGTTATATATTATAAAACTATAAAATTTATATTTTAAGATTCTATTATAATTCTTAGAAATATATTAATTAAAGCATTTCTTATATTATATAATAATTATTTTATTATATAATCTTTTTATTTCTAAATAAAAGCTTAACCTTAGAAAAATTTATAAAATTATATATTTAAAATTCTTAATTAGAAACTTTATTACCTAATTAATAAAAGGGTATTTAAATTATTTAAAAAACCTTTTAATAAATTAAATATTCTTAACTTTATTATTAAACATAAAATTAAATTTAGATTTCATAATTCCTTCTATTATAATATATAAAATAATTAAAAAAAGATTATTATTATAAGAATTAATAATTCTAAATATATTAAAAACCAAATATATAATCCTAATATAAAACTCTTCAAAAATATAAAAATTTCCTTTTATATAAAAACTAAAAAATTTAATAATCTTATCTTTATAAGATTTAAAAATAATAAATCTATCTTTTATTCTAAAATATAAAATAAAATCTATTAGAATTAAATTAATCTTGAGAAATATTTCCCTTATAATATTCATTTTAAATCTTAATTAAAAATAGAAAATAAATATATATAAAAAAAGCCTAAAATTATATTTAAAAGGAATATTTTAAAATATAATAAAAATAATCTTCTTTATATTTCCTTTAATAAAAAGATTATACTTAATTTATTTTTATTAATAATTTACATCGATTTTAATTATAAAAATTTTAAATATATAAAAGATCTATATATAAGAAGTTTTTTCCCTTTTAAAAGTAAAAAAAAAGATTTAAATCAAAGCGCTAATAAATACTACTAAGTTTAATACCATTTAAGAAATAATTTAAAATATTATAAAAAATAAAGAACCTCGAATATATACTTCAAAATATTTAATAATTATATTTTAAAGTTTTATAATATAAACTTATAATATAAGTCTTTATAATATATTAATTAAATTAATTATAATATTAAAATATATATTAATATTCTTTATAAGATTTCTGTAACGATTCTAGCTCCCTGACCCTAGTCAGGTGGTGAACTGGAGTAGCGTTGGTTGATTGTACGAAGAGAAGTAAACAATAGAAGCGGGTGTTGACTCGGAGGTCAACTCGTTACTTGATAGTAAAACAAA